>APFE030935263.1:669-29015 GCA_000404065.3 Pinus taeda | reverse complement strand
ATTGATCCCCTCACTGGTTCGGACACGAGCTCGTGCTTCTACTTTAAGAGGAGCTTTCCCAGAATATAAATGTAACAGCTGGATTTATTCTATCACAAGATAAGCTACTTGTTTGGTTTAATAGTCTTGGAGAGTTAATTACTCACCTACTCCAAGACACTAGCCTGATTTATGTGCTTCAGAGCCCTAGTAAAAGAAAAGTTACTAAGTTGATTTTACTTTAAGCGTTAATTTTATGGCTTTTCTTTAAGACAAAAGGTAGTGGAGATGAAACTGATGGTGTGTAGACTCGACTCAAATCCACTAAAAAGATGCACCTAGGATGATTTACACTACTTTTCTTTTTCAATGAATTCCCTAGCTAAGAGAGTTGGAGAATGCAAAATTGATAAAAGCAACTTTCTTAACAGACAATCAAAGAAACAATCTCTTTATCTTTTCCAAGCATACAACACATGACCACTCATTACTTGCACAAAAATTCCTTTCTCTTTCAAATTACTTCAAATGCTACTTTAAAACAAACTTTTCAAAGGAGATGTTTTTGTATTTTTTCCTATTTAACAAAGCATATAAAACTATTCTAACAAAAGCAATCTCAAAATTTATAAAAATCTATGAAACACTCACTCAAAAGCAAATGAAAAGGAACTTTACCTAAAAGCAAATCTAACGAGGCAAAAGCCTACTAAGATAATTCCACATTGTTTTACTCGGTAACAATCAAACCAAGGACCAGCTCATGCAAAATCATAAACCAGTCAAAAACAAAAATCAAACTCTTTTGTTCTTTTTCTTAAGAATGAAATTCACAACTCAATCAACAAGCTTCTTCGAAATTCCGCAAAGAGACAACACAAAGGTAGGTTGCTCACACAGGTAGACTTTATGACATGTCCGACTCCTAAGAAGACTGATAAAACTAGAGAGATCCAATGTTTCACAACTTCTAAAGTCAAAGTCACTATAGGACCAATGCAAAAATCAAACCCTAGGGTTAGAACTTCTATAAATTTCACTAAAACTCTTGACGCTAACGAAACAAGTTCAGGTGAAGATCTCTGACAGATAACCAGTGGATCTGGGCAGTAAAAACTAATTAAAGACAAAATCTAAGAGAAAAAATGGAAAAATGGAAATTTTCTCAATTTTTGATAGGGTACGCAGGCAGCCTGGTTGCACAGGTGCGTGCACGCTCTATGTACAAAGCTGCAGTGCATACAGGTACACACTGTGCTCAACTCAGAGGGTACGTACTACTGGAAAAACCAAGAAAAACTAAAATCTAACTTAACTCTAAGCTAGCCCACCCAAATACACAGTCAAACAGCCAAAAACCAAAAAAGAAATGACTTTTTTCAGATCAAAGTGTCACATAAAGGAAAAATCATTCACGTCAATGGAGTCCCCAGTGGAGTCGCCAATTTGTCATGCGGAAAGAGTTAATCTTGCGGACAAAACCAACCTCCCTAGAAGCTAAAGGCTTTCTAGAGACAAACAAGACAAGTAAGAGCAATCCTTCTCTAAATATGCATTTACCATACAAGAAATCAAGTGTTTAGATCCTACCTTTAGTCCAACGCTGTTGTAGTAGTCGACGCAGGTATTGTGAACTTGGGATGCGTACACGCGGGTAAGGATGAGAGAAACTGTGTACCCAGAGATAAATATGTTTTTAATGACTTTCTCTCTTTCTTGAAGTTTGACATGGAGAGCAGAGGTATGAGGCTTGCCAAGGAGGGTAGTATGACTATTGATGGAGCCATACTAACTGCAAATAGTCATGGTGACAAATTTTAGTGTAACACTATCCCTTAATCTGGCTTTTGGTCGAAGACTATCAGCCCCATTACCAATTGTGTGATTATGAAGATGAATCATGGACACATCAGTTGATGGCTACTCAGGGTTACAGATCATTTGACGAAGATATTGTTGGTGCTTATAATTTGATAGACTTACATTGGTGATACAGTAGTGGTACCTGAAGATTCTGTGTGTGGACATGCAGTGGCCTCAGTTGGGGGGGAGATGTTGGGTGTAATTTTTAAGCATATCTTAAATACCTCTTTCCCTATTTTTGATCATTTTCTCTCTTTAAACCTATGAACTTTATGTCACAAATGCCACTTTCCCTAGTTATAAGAGAAATTGTTTCTCTAACATATTATTTTTCAATTTTCTGTTAAATATCGAATGAAGTGATGTCTTTTTGGGATGACTAATCAAGGTAATTTTGGAAGAGTTCTTCTAGTTATTTTTCTTTTAGGTGTTTCCCATATACTAAGGACTAAGGGATGAATAATTGTTATTGTTACTTGTTGTTACACTGAAGATTTGTATTTACATTCCGAAGTTTTCTTGTTACACCTCAAAGTTTTTGTTGCACCATGAGGATGTTGTTACACCACAACTGCCAAGGACCATGGTTGTTGTCTTAAAAGATAATTGTTGAGAATGATGAAATTATCTATGGGCAATTAAAGTATCTGAGCGGTTATGATTGTAGAAGATGGTGTAACTTTGATAGGTCCTATATTTGGAAATTGTTTGTAACGATTTCTATTTTATTCTTAATATTGATCAGCATGGGAATCATAAGATTCTAATGAGTGATCTAATCCCTAATTTTTAGGGCTTGTAAAACTTTATAAAAAGGGTTTGGTCCCATAAAAGGGGATGGAAACATAGGAACAATATCAACATTTTGATCTTGTAACTTTCAGTCATTTTTTAAATACATAACACATTTGGTGATGTTTACACAGATCTCGTGTTGAGTTTTTAACTAGTTTTTGTTCTATCTCTGCACCCTGCTTTGTATGTTTTTAACTATTTTTTGTTCTATCCCTGCAGATCGATAGACAGACAAAGAGGGTCAAAAATATTTTGGAGGACATGTTGAGAATATATGTTATACACTAGTAGAGGAGGTGGGAGGATTATCTTCCACTGGTTGAGTTTTCTTAAAACAATGGCTATCAGGAGTCACTAAGGATGAGTCCGTTTGAGGAACTTTATGGATGGAGTTGTAATACTCCCATCAGCTTGAGTGATCTAGTGAACAAGGTTTTGATTGGACTGGACATGTTGGTAGAGATTGAATAGGAATTGCAGGTTATCAAGAAGAATCTAAAGGTGGCATAGGATAGGAAGAAGAGTTATGCAGATCAGAATAGAGCACTTAAGGAGTTTCATGTTGGGGAGCATGTGTAGTTGTGCATCAAGCCCAAGAAGAGATCCTTGAGGATTGGGACATGTGAAAAGTTGGCACCTCAACATTACGGGTATTTTGAGATCCTTAGTAGGATTGGACCAATGGCCTACAGACTTGCACTGCCTCTGACAATGAAATTCCATGATGTTTTCCATGTTTCATTGCTTAAATGATATATGAAATATGTTTATCATGTTATTGGTTGATCTATATTGCAGGTGGAGACAGGAGGAGAATTATAGCAAGAACCTTAGTGCATACTACAATGGAAACAACTCATGCTCCAAAACAAAGAAATCGAACAAGTTAAAGTGTATTGGAATCACTTTGGGACCAATGAAACTACATGGGAGATGGATTATCAAATGCAGGCTATGTGTCCTTCATTATTTTTTGGTGGGGGAAAATGAATTTTTGATATGTGCACATATTTATTTATGGTTTTTATTGTAAATACTGCAATGAGTTGTGTTATAAAATTCCAATAAGTGGTATGGTTATCATATTGTCATGTTTATTATGATGGTTTTTCTTTGAGCAGGTTGTTCATTGTAAATACTACATTGATCTAACTTATAAGGCTCCATGGGCAGTATGTTTTGGTTTTCTGTGGTCTTGCTAGTTATAGGTTTCATAGAACATAGAGTATGGTGTTCTCCTAAGGGGGAGGGGTCTATAATAGCCCTGGGTTAAAAATTCATGTAATAAAGTTAATAAAGGAAAAATAAGACCAAGGTCAAAGGAATTGGCAAAGGCTTTGAAAAGGAAAAAATAAATTATTGACATTTATTTATGAAAATAAAGGAAAATAGGATAAAAGGGAGATGAATAGTCACAAGTTACATGTGAGGAGGAAAATGAAGGAAAATGGAGGAAAAATAAAGAAATTAGAGGCATCAATAATAAAAAGGATTCTGAAGATTAGTTCACATCTTTTTGTTGGTTTAGACTTTTGTTATTTTATTTTTGGAATTGGTTTCAGAGAGGAGAAGAGAACAAAGAGGAGAAATCAAGCAAGCAAGCAAAGGAAGGAAAAAAAAGCAAAGTACAACAAGGATCAAGGAATGAAGAGTTGGATCAAGCGGCTTCAACAGGAATACTTGTAGGTAACAGTCACATGTATGATTTCCTTGCTAGTTGTGGAAATGAAGAGTTGGATCAAGCGGCTTCAACAGGAATACTTGTAGGTAATAGTCACATGTACATGCATGTGTGTACTTGTTTCATTTGTTGTCATTGGCATGGCTTTTTCCTAGTTTAACAATGGTTTCAACCTTTTCCTTCCATTTATGGATAGCCATGGTGTGATTGGATTCATTCTTGGTTGAGCTTTGGATTGTTGGAACGTTTTGGATCTAGGTGAGGTGGTCTCAAGAAAATCCCAAGGGTTGGGGGTGGAGATGGTCTTCTCTAGGAAGCCCTCAATAGGTGGGTGGAGATAAGAAAATTCCTCAAGGGATGGTGAAGGAATTCTATGGCATCCAAGCTTGGTTTGGTTTTGTGATCTCAAGATCAGTTTAGGTGAGATCATGGTAATCTGAGGGTGGAGATGGTTTAACCTATGGATTCCCTTGGTTATTTATGCATTGGTTTATCCCATGAGATCACATATTCATGCTTAAAATATGGCATGGGGGTGATTGGCTGAAAGAAAGATTTGGTTCAACCCAATCTATGGTCGGGTGGTACATGGAATTACCTGACTTTGTTGAATTTTGCATATGTTAATAAGAGCTAAGTTCCTCTTCCATTTTATTGGTAAGTGTACTTATTATGATGTGGCTTTGATGGTTTTTTATCATTGATATTATTCAAGTTATATGTTGGTTATAAGCATGGTTTTAAGACAGATTCTAGTAATGGCTCTTATCATGTTTTGATTGGTAAATGAATGGTTATTGATTGCATGACCTAATATATGTTGGTGAATCTCAGATAATTTTCATATATTTATGTTTAGATATGTATTCATGACCTGTAGATTTCATGTTCACCATGTGTTTGATAGACTGTATGTCATGGTTAGGCATGGTCAAGTCAAATTCTTATGGAAGTTTTGTGTTAAGGGATTTTTTCTAGTGTCATTCATCATTCTGGAAAGCTTTATCAAGTATTGGGCAGAGTTCTAGAACCTAGCCTTGAAAAAATGGATTAGATTCCTAGGTCGCATGCACAAAACTAGGAATTCTAGACTACAGTTGTTGGGAGGTAGGGATATCCATGTGACTGGAGGGTTAAAGTTGTTGGTTTGCCTTGTTATGTAAGTGACTAGGAGTCCAGATCACTAAAAGGTCATGTTAGCTTAGGTTTTGGGCACCTGGAGTGGTTGTTCATCTTCGGGGGTCCTGTAGCTCCTAAGAAAGGTCAATAATGTTTTAGATTATTGATTCCACTTCATTAACTGTACCTAGGAGTTTGATCCATGTCATAGTAGCCCTCAACTCATGTTTACCCTAGTAGGGCAGTGAAAGCCGGTAAATGTGGGAGGTGGCGTTATAGAAAATCCATGTGATGGATATTTCATAGAAGTCAAGAAGGCTTGATCCACGTAGAGATGGAATTTCTAGGTTTGAGGAGATCATGACATGAAATTTTTTTGAAGTTATGAGTTGATATGCTCTTGAGGAAAAGGAATTAGTTTAACAAGTAGATCCCAGAAAGATTGCAGAAGATCAGATCTTGTTAGAGATCTTATGAAATTGAATGTGATGTTTATGCTAACTTGGTCGTTAAAAGAGTTGTGTTTGTAGGATTGAATTGGTAGCAGCCACCGCGAAAAGTAAGATATGTCAACGGAGGAGAAAGAAAAGCTCTTAGATGAAGAAATGATGATGCAACCCAACAACAAAATAAATTTGCTAAAAACTAAGAAGAGTAAGAAGCTAAAGATGCAACAACAAACAACTTTTAAAAGTGAGGAGTAAGAGTGCTTGAGAATAGATTCTACTACAGAGAACCCAAAAAAGAGAATATACCAGGAGGATGACTTGGTATGGATGAAAAGTAGTGGAATTATTACAGAGAAAATAAGTGCATGTTGCAGCTCACTAGTAGAGAAGGAGAGATCACAAGTGGAAGAGATGAAGATGACTGTTATTAGTCATAGCAGGGGTTAAGAGGAAAGTCACAAGCAGAAGAAAAGTGCCAAAGAAGTTAGACTTAAAGGAATGAGTGATGAAGGATTTGAGGAGTTGGTTTATTTAAGAGCATAACTCAATCATGTGAAATAGTTTTACAAGAAATTTAAGATGACCGAAGTTGTTGTTGGATAATGAGAAATCGAGAGGAATAATGGTTATGATTTAAAGAATAGGAAGGTTTGTAACAACAAAGGGATGACAACAGTAAGAATGTTTTTGCAGCATTATTTGTGTGTTCAAGGGAATATTCAACAAGGCGGTTATGGTATTTTGTTTTCAGTTACAAGTAGTGGTGATTATTGTTTGAAGTTGAGGATGATGGAAAGGAACCTTGTAGTAGAAAGTGAGGAAGAACAACACAGTTCTGAGAGGAAGAAGGTGAGTAGATTACATGCAAAGCCATAAGAGTAGGGACTGCTCAAATGAAGATTCCAGAGGAAGGATTCAGCAAAAATACCAGGAGAAGACTAAGCATTGAAGATATCAGTATGGTATTTACAAATAGGTTGATGGAGTTAGCTTGTTGGAGTCGCTTGTGTGCAGTTCACTGTGAGTAGGGAGAAACTCATAGAAGAAGGAAATATGTGATGACTGAGATTCATGGTAAAGGTTTAGAGAAAAGTAGCAGAAATAAAACTACAACTAGAGATGATGAGAGGAATGCTATGGAAAGATGAGGAATACTAGAGTTATAGATGAAGTCTCCATAACAAAGTAAAATGGAATTTGTTGCAGATGAAGTTGAGAGAGAGATAAATGCTCAACTGGAAGAACATCTTAAGAGTGATGAACACATGTGATGAAGTAGATGAAAATTTGATGAGTATGATCTAACTTAGATCATTATATTTTTTTTCATCCATCTCTATGCATTTGGAGTGGAAAAAGCGGAGGAATCAACTCATGGGACTATTTTTACTGGCATGACATAGTTTGGAGAAACAAGGTCTGAAAATTTCTAGGAATGTTTTTACGAATGAAATGACATTTTTTGGGAGTAAAACTTTTTTTCTTATGCGTAGCATCTTTTCATTCTATTCTACACTTATATATCTTTCCAACGATGCAAGAATCACGTCAATCAGACTTTGTATGCAAACATTATGTCACATAGAAGTTGGCCTTCCTGTTTTTAAACCTATAGTTTGGGAGGATGCCGCATCAGCCCCCATTATTCATGGAAAAGGGAATACCCACATGTTTTTGATGTAAAAGACTCTAGAAGAGTCTATTTTGTAGCTCTAGTTAAGAGTTGATGTAGTCAAACTTAACCATTAGTAGGCTATCAGGTTGTGTTATAACTGGGCCACTAGGAGGAAGAGGCATTCCATTCTTTCGAGAGAATTTTGTTCCAGAGTTTAGAAAATATATCTAGGAGAGATAGGAGGTAGAGAACATAGAGAGGATATACGAATTATAGCAACCCATGGGCCACATACATTACTTCTTTGTATCTGCGACCATATTTCCAAACGGAGAAAGAGAGCGAAGCGACCTCACCTTCCAGCTGGGTTTTCTCCCGAAAGGGTTTCCCAAAGAGAATATATTGTGTACCATGTGTTTGAGCTTATTTTTTCATTCTCTACTTTTCTGCTTGATTTACTTTTACACGCATGCACTAATTACAATTAATTTTACATATCTAGAAATTAAATATAATTGTAATAGTGTAGAATCTCACATTTTTAATATAATATTATCAGATATATTGTGACGAACTATCCATTGGAATATCCATGGTAGTTTATGGATCATTTAGTATAAGAGCAGGTTTCTTTGGGTATTTTGTGGATATTGCAGGGATCTAGATCACTGAGGCCGAAAATCGTAAACCCTTAATCATGGGCAACGAATCTGTAAACAAACCTCATGGTCATGCAGAGGTAAGGTTTTCATGGCTTGAAGAAAAAGTTGTGGATATAAACCTCAAAATCAACCTCCTCATGACGGCCCTAAGAAATAAGCTAGGGATATTTGGAGAAGAAGTGGGTTTTAATGTATAAGAGAAATTAGAAGGGGGATCAAGAGATCGGGAAGATACAGATAACTAGCCGAAGAAAGAACCCGGAAAAGATCAACCCAGTTCGAGTGTCATGAACTGACCCCTATTTAAAGTGGAAGAAAAATTCAATATCAAGTCAAACCATGGTGAGATCAATGCTTTGAAGCTAAACCACTAGTTGCAACAACTGGAATTTTATTTCAATGTCGATCAGGTCAAGGAAGGTTAGAAGACCTCATTCACGTGGATGAAATTGGAGGGCCATGCACTAAGTTGGTGGAGAGCCACACATAAACCCTGAGGTTTGAGGGAGAACCTCTAATGACTAAGTGGGAGGATTTCAAAACCCTTAATAAGTCATAATTTTATCCCATTGCGTACGTGGAAGACTAGTGGATCTGGTGGCATTACTTCAAGCAAAACTCAGGCCAAAGCGTGCAGGAGTACACCACAAAATTCAGAAAGATGGCTATAATGTTGAGTATATCTCCAAAGAACTCCTCAAGTATTTGGGGGGTCTGCACCCCCATCTCTGTGAACAAGTGTTGTTGTTCAAGCCCAAAATGGTGGATAAGGCTTGTGTACAGGAACAATAGCTTGAGAACATAGGCCTGAAAGGAGCGCAATCAAGTGGATCAAAGCAAAAGGAGCAACAAGATTCTTCTAAGGAGGGGAAGAAGAAGAAAAAAGGGGGAAAAGATAAAATGACGACAACCACAACACATAAGTGAAAAGATCCTAGAAACCATTGCAACCACTACAACATTGATGGCCATACAGAGGAGAAGTGTTGGAAGTTACATCCAGAGCTAAACCTGAAGAACAAGAAGAAAGATAATAAGAATAAGAATCTCATGGCCACTGATTCGAGAAATAAAGTTGAAAGCAACTCATACGTGGATGAGAATATTGTCTGTAAATCAGTGTAGAAGGAGGTGAATCTGAGTAGCCTTCAACAACAAGAAGATAAAGAAATGACAAAACTCTTCCATGTAAAGATACAAGTCAAGAAGATGAATATTGATGCTCTATTTGACTCAATATCACATGCAAATCTCATTGTAGCAGATCTGGTCAAGAAGTTGGGGCTAGAAGATTGTGATCATCCAAATCCATATCCACTGGGATGGGTACATAAGGATGAAAAGCTGAAGGTAAGAAAATAGTGCAAAATTAGATTTTCTAACAATGATGATTTTAGTGATTAAGTAGATTTGGATGTAGTTCCCCTTAATGTATGTGGAATCCTCTTTTGGGAGTCTGAACATGTACATGGATGAGGAAATATTCATGAGGAGAGCTAACCAGTACCAACTCATCAAGGATGGAAAATCATTCATCATCAAAATGCATAAAGGCAAGTAAAAAATTTCATTGGTAAGTTCCAACCAAGCCAAGAAATTGAGCAGTTCCAACAAGAAGTATGTTTTATTGTTTTTAAGAAAAGGTTAGTCTATAGATGAGTCAATAAGACGTAAGGCATCCCTAGAGGGGTGTACTAAGAAACAAAAGAAAATAGTTGGAGGAGTTGTTACAGGCATACAAGGACTTGTTCCAAGAGCCTAAAGGGTTACCCCTTAAGACAAAAGTGGAGCACGAGATCCAGCTATTGCCAAAATCCCCATTTCCAAATATTGGGTTATATAGGCAGTTTGTTATAGAAGAAAGTGAGGTGAAGAAATATTTGTAACAACTACTAGAACAGGGTTTCATTTGATTGAGTATGTCACCATGTGGGTCACCCATCATCATTATGCCAAAGAAGCAAACGACTTGGCAGATGTGTATAGATTAGAGGGCATTGAATAAAATTATGGTTAAGAATAGATACCCCCTGCCCATGATAGATGTTATGCTAGATCAGCAAGAAAACTATTTCACCAAACTAGAATTGAAGTATGGATATCACCAGGTTCAAGTCAAATAAGAAGATACATCGAAGATTGCTTTCAAAACCAAATAAGGTTTGTATGAGTGGTTGTTATGCCATTGGGCCTATGTAATGCACCAGCTACATTTATGAGAATAATGAATGATGTATTGTTCCCTTTTATATATTCATTTGTTATTGTCTATTTGGATGATATACTGGTATATAGTGTTACCTAGGAGGAGCATATTTCACATTTGACATAGGTGTTGGAAACATTGAAAAGGCACCAACTGCTAGCAAATCTCAAGAAGTGTGAGATTGCGCAACAGTCCTTAGTGTATTTGGGATATGTGATTAGTGGAGGAGAATTGAAGATAGATCCTTCCAAGATGGATGCCATCATAAAATGGTCTGTGCCTACTAATGTTACTGAGTTTGGTAGTTTCATTGGAGTAGAAGAGTACCTGAGTAAATTCATAGCCTCGTTTTCATCATATCAGCACCGCTCCGCGCCTTAACAACAAGTGTCAAGAGTTTTCAATGGGGAAAGGGGTAGCAGAAGGCTTTCGATGAGTTAAAGAATAATATCATGTGAAGCACCAGTTCTGGAATTACCAAACTTGCAACGGCCCTTTGCAATGGAAACACATGTGAGTGGGTATGCTATGGGAATTGTCTTGATGCATGGAGGAAGGCCAGTTTGCTACCATTCTGAATAATTTCATGGTGAAGTTCTTAACCACCCTACCTGTGATAAGGAACTCTATGCTATTGTGCAAGTTATGAAGAAGTGGAAACATTATATAATGGGAAAGGAGACAATAACCCACACAAATCCTCAGTTGTTACAGTACTTGCAAGCCCAGAATAAGCTACAACGAACCAGGCATAACAAGTGGATGGGGTTTTTATAGCAGTTTCATTTGGTGATCAAGTATAAGAAGGGAAACATAAACAAGGTTATTGATATGCTTTCAAGGCCACCCACATCAAATATTATAGCTTTGGGGAAGCTAATGCACCTAGAACCATTCACCAATGATGCATACAGAGAGGCGTATTTAGAAGATGAGGAATTCAAGGAGGTGTATCCATAGTTGCAGATTTAGATTCATGTGAACAATCATGACAACACCATTGACTACCATCTCCAGGATGGGATACTCTATAGGTTGGATAAGCTATGTGTTCCTAAAGGTGAACGTTTACATCTTATTAGAGAGGCTCACACCTCCAAGGTTGCATGGAACTTTGGTGTAGGGAAGACCATGGCTAACTTGCAGAGGTATGTGTATTGGCCCAAGATGCAAGAAAAAGTAGCTAGGTTCATAACAGGATGCATGCTTTGTTGTACCAAAAAGCGTAGCAACAAGAAACAAGGTCGATATCATCCCTTACTTGTACCTAATCATCCCTGGGAAAGAATTTCCAAGGACTTTGTTGGAGGCTTACTAACAACCAGGAGAGGACATAGTTGATAGGTTCTGCAAGACGTGTGTTCTGATGCCATGTAAAAAGACCATCAATAGATAAGAAGCAGAAAACTTGTTCTTTGGACAGGTCTAGGTACACTTTGGGATACCAAGGAGCATCACTTCAGACAGGGATACAAGATTTTTTAGTGCATTCTAAACTACATTGTGGGAGAAGATGGACACGAAGTTGAAGAGATCTACATCATTCCATCCATAGAGAGATGGGAAGATAGAAGTAGTCAACAAGAATTTGGTGCAGCTTATGAGTGGTTACAACCAGAAGCATCCGAAGACCTACGATGAAATTCTGGTATACATACAACATTCTTATAACAGAGTGGTACAAACTTCTACAAGAAAGTCTCAATTTGAAACTTGTTTTGGATATTTTCCACCTTCACCTTTGGATATTTCATATGGGTAGCAAGGAGGAGTGAAGGAAGACATTACAGGAGATGCTTTGAGGGCTGAAAATTTATAGAGAAGATCAAACAGATCCATCTATAAGTACAGGAAACACTACAAAAGTCGTAGGTGAAGTATAAGTCCAGGCATGATCATCACAGACTAGAGAAATCATTCAATGTGGGAAACAAATTATAGCTATAGTTGAACAAGGAGAGGTTGCAGGGGCTTGGTAAGAAAATCAAGGCTCTAAAGTATGGTCCCTTTGAGATACCAAAAAAGGTGGTTGATAATGCCTATCAACTCATTTTAACACCATATATGCACATTTACTTAGTTGTAAATGTGAAGAATTTGAAACTCTACGAGTCTTCCATGCTAGACTAGGAAGAGGAACATGTCCTAACTTCTATGGAGGATTTGACACCAGATGCACAAGCAGAAATGATAGAAGATACAGTTTTGTAGAAGAGGTCCAAAACTACAATACAAGAGCAACAAGACATTTGGCAGATTGGGTTGAAGCGACAACTTTGAGGAAAATCTAAATGGTACACCAGAGAGAAGGTGGAGGAACAATTTCCTCACCTCATTTAGTAAAATATTTAGGGGACCAAAAGCCTCCCAAAATGGGAAGGTGTGATCTGAATTGGATAATTATATTGTTTTTCATCCATATCAATGCATTTGGAGTGGAAAAAGTGGAGGAATCAGCTCACAGGACCATTTTTACTCGCATGACCCATTTTGGAAAAACAGGGTCTGAAACATTCTGGGAGAATTTCGACGCATAACTTGATGTTTTTTGGGGGTAAAAATTTGTCTCCCAAGAACAATGCCTTCTCATGTTATTCTACACATATAGAGCTTTCCAACGACACAAGAATCATGTAAATCTGACTCCTTATGCAAAATGTATGCCACTCAGAAGTTGACCTTCATGTTTTCACACCGATAGTTCAGGAGGATGTCTCGTTAGCCCCAATTATTCATGGAAAAGGGGATTGCCACGTGCTTTTTAGGTAACAGTATCTAGAATAGTCTATTTTGTAACTCTAGTTAATATTTGATGTAGTCAAAATTGACCACTAGTAGGCTATCGGGTTGTGTTATAACCGGGCCACAAGGAGGAAGAGGTATTTCATTCTTTACAGAGAATTTTGTTCCATAGTTGAGCAAAGATAGGTAGGAGAGATAGTAGGTATAGCATGCAAAGAGGATATGTGCACTATAGTATCCCATAGGCCATGAACATTACTTCTTTGTATCTGCAGCCATATTTCCAGACAGAGAAAGAGAGTGAAGCAACCTCACCTTCCAACTGGGTTTTCTCCCGAAAGGATTTCCCATGGAGAATATCTTGTGTATTATGCATGTATGAGCTTATTTTTTCATTCTCTACTTTTCTACTTGATTTACTTTTACATGCATGCATTAATTATAGTCAATTTTACAGATATGGAAATTAAATAAAACTGTACTAGTGTAGAATCTCATATTTTTAATATAATATTATCAGATCTATTTTGATGAATTGTCTAGTGGAATATCCATGGAAGTTCATGGATTAGAGCAGAATGGAGACAATGAATTTCATACAAGGACTAAATTAGAAGAGGAAATTCACAAAAGGAAAGAAGGAAGGTATAGTTGGTTGCATGAAGAGACAACCTATGATTCTGAGAAAAATTTTGAGCAATGTATTGGAAAGTTTAAATAGTTCGGCAGCAAGTAAAGGTTAGAGTTCGTAGTAGAAGGAGTAGAAGAAGGTACAAGATGATTAATGATCTAGTAATATTTTGTATTTTCACTGTGAAGGTGATAGTATATGAAGTTGAGATTTGTGGCAGCCTAGAGCAAGGAGTTCTTGAAGGGTTCTAGAAAAGAGAACCAGGAAGATGCCAAAAGCCCAAACTCAGGAGAAAGTTTGGTGAGGTATTGTGTAGCAAGGCAAAAACTTGTTACTACAGAGGCATGTTGCAGCTCAAGAGTTGAATTTTTTATGAGAAGAGTAGATGCATATGACCAAGATATCATAAAATTCTGTACCTTGGGAGTCAGATGCAGGTGCATAGATGGGGCACAAAATTCGATGAAGACTAGATCAAAGCTTGTCAATGTGATGGGATGGTCACATGATGATGTTGGGATAAATTTTAAAAGAAATTGTGAATATTTGCATTAGGAAGTGGGATTTTTTTTAGAATAAATTGGACGAATTATTTCCAAATGTAAATGTGATTTCAGTTTCCCTTATTTTGTGATAAGGGAAAATGAATCATCTCTTATGACTCTTGGTTATCCCAACTAGTTTTTGTTGAAAAATGAAGCAAGAAATTTTCAATTTGATTTTCCTTTATTAAACTGAGAAAATTCAAATTTTCACATCAGCTGGAAACTTGGATGCGGTTAACTTGTGTGACATGGCTAGTGTCACTTAGTTTACTCAGTAAATTCAAGCTATAGGAGTTAGAGTTCAATTAAGCATATGTGATTGCTAATTTGTGGCACTCAAGGTCAATTATTTCAAGTTGTTTTTAGTTAAACTAGTTCTAACTATTGAAGGAACTAATGGAAGGTCAGATGGGCAGTGGGACTTCAGTGAAACTCAATGATGATCTAGTTAACTAATCAATCAGCCTAAAATAGCTAGTGCATGCATATAATTTGAGTTCCCCAGTTGTGGTGGAGATTCCAAGGTAGTGTAACATCACTTGCAGACTAGTCTTGAGTGTATAGGTGTTTCATGTAGTCAGGTAATAAACGATGGGAATACACAATCCATTTTGGATAAATACCTAAATAATAGGGGCCTAATTTATCAAGGAATTGTGCAAGGAAATAGGGTCTCAAGCAGAGGCATAAATTGACTAATTCTAGGTCAGAGCTTCTTAGTGAGAAGAGAGATAGGTTATTCACTTGTAGGTTGTGCTCAGTTGAGAAAAGAAATTGTAATAAATCTCTATTCATCATATTAATGCAAGCAGGAAAGGTATTTTTAGAAAATTTCATTACCCTGGAAAAATATTGTGTGAATGTGTGTTATTTCTCATTGCATGTTTGTGATTTATGTTCTAAATTATGAAATGAATTTTGTAGAGTAGTAGAGTAGGTTTGTGTCTTGCGATTTTGATTAAAAATTCATGAGTAGCTGCAAATATACAACATACTTTCTACATGGTATCAGAGTGGGATTCACGTTAGAGCATGAATTTTGAAGTTACTTCTCAAGAGGTTCAAATTTACAATTTCATGTAGCAGGATCTCTTCACAGATGAGAAGATGACCTTCAAAAAGATGAGGCTAGAGTATGCCTTGGAAGGCACCTCTAATTTCATTGCATGGAAGGTGTGCATGGAGCAGGTGTTGGATGACAATAGATTACTAGAATACGTCAAGAGATATGTTGCAAAACCAATGGAATTTGATGTCCAAAACCTTTCTTAGTGGAAGAAACATGTAGCCAAGGTGAGGAGAATAATATTTAAGCGAGTGTGGGACAAAATTTTCACCAATCTCCATGGGAAAGAAACTTCGTATGTAATATGGTAGGAACTAACAAATTTGTTCCAGAATAGTAGTGACCACCAGAAGTTGGTGCTTAAGGATAAACTTTGAAATATCAATATGTAAAAGAATGACATTATCTTACAGTATCTAAGTAGGTTCACACAATTTTGTGATAAGCTTGCAGGATTTGGCGTTACTATTTTAGATGATGATTTGGTAATCCTAGCCCTTCTAGGAATTCCCAAGAGGCATAGCTACCAAGATTCACTAAATGGGAAGGTGAAATTACTGAATAGGGAACGCTTATGTCCTGATTTGGTACAGGAGAAAAAAAAGATGGAATACCAGATATGGAACTTAATCCAAGGGTGAAGATGAGGAAAAATTTGCATTGGTTGGAAAGGGAAAGAAGGAAAAAGAGAATAAATCTTAATCCAAACTAGAATTTAGCCAAGGGGGCAAGAAGAAAGATTTGTCAAAAAATAAATGCTTCCATTATCATGAATTTAGGCATTATGCCATGAAGTGTCCACACAAAAAGGAAAGTAATAAGACTTCAGGAGGAGGAGCAGGTGAATCGTTGGCTTCATAGATCAAGCTTGACTTTACCCTTATCACATGCATGGCTAGAATAGTGACATGGAGCATGTGGTACTTGGACTCTGGTGCTTCATTCCACATGCAAGGTGTAGAGACATTTTCAGTGACCTAGAGGAGAAATATTTGTCTATGCACATTGAGTTGGGGGATAACGGGAGGTACAACGTGACCGTGGTTGGTACGGTCACCTTTCAGAGGGAGTCTGGATCCCCTTTCAAACTCAAGGATGTCATGTTCATCTTGGCATAAAAGAAAAATCTCATCATTGTTGCAGTTTTGGAAGACTGTGGTTATGATGTGATCTTCAACAAACGAAAATAATTCCTGAGACACATAGCCATGGGACAAGAGAAGCAAATCATGGTTTGTGTGAAGAACCTATATAATCTAGATGTGGAAGATTGTGTTGCATCAGGCATTAAGGTGGAGAAAGTGCAGGGACGCAATGTCAGTGAACTTTTGCATAGAAATTTGGCCATTTTCATCATGGTGCCTTAAAGATTATGCTCCAAATAACAATTGGCCTCCCTAAAGGAGCACTTGAGGACGAGGATGTATGTAAAGGATGCACCTTAGGGAGGTACACAAAATCCACATTCCATGATCGAGACAACAAAGCACATGAAGTCCTAGAAAGGATCCACTCTGATGCCTTTGGGCCTTTCTCGACATCCTCCACTGCCAAAAACAAATATTTTGTGATTTGTATTAATGACTTCTTACAAAAGTGTTGGATCTTCTTCATACAGAAGAAAGATGAGTCATTCTCCAATTTCATAGAATTCAAGGCACTGGTTGAGAAAGAAATCGACAAGAAAGTGCAGGATCTCAAGAGAAATAATGGAGGTGAGTACATGTCAAATGAATTCAAAAATTTCTATGCAAAAGAAGGCATTCAATGAGAGTTTACAACACCCCACAACCCACAACAAAATGGGGTGGTTGAGAGAAAGAAGTGTAGCATTGTGGGAGTAGCAAGAGTGATGTTTCATGACCAAGGCCTACCTTTGCATTTATGGATTGAAGCATGTAACAAGGCAATCTATTTACAAAACCATAGTCCTTATCATATTTTTGGCATGATTACACTAGAGGAGGATTTTTCGAGGATAAAGTCAGATGTTTTGCACTTCAGGATTTTTGGAGCCTCTGTCTACTACCTTGTCTCCAAAGAATCAAGGAAGAGGCTTGAGTCGACAACAAAATTGGAGTATTTTTGGGTTACACATAAGCTCCCCAAAACTATCATGTGTACTTGCCATCGCTCAAAATGATAGTTGTGTGAAGGGATGTAAAGTTTGATGAGGAAAAATCCATGTGGTTCTCTCTTGATAGGGAGTTTCATATCCCACCAGAAGAGGCACTTTTAACTCCAAAGGAGGATCCTCAGGAAGTTTTGTATCAGCCACAAGTTGAGGAGAATATAGTGGAGACATCCACTCAAGAATAACTACCCATAGAAGGTAGGAAAAGAAATATGGAAGCTAATAGAGTTGTGCACAATGTGATGTAGAATGTGGGAGGTCCTTTAAATTTGCGTAGACAAAGAAGGTCACCTAATGAGTACTGGCTACATGTATCTAATGACTAAGATTGTAGATACTAAGCCATCCTATTTCAAGGAAGCAATAGAGAAACTTGTATGGGTTGATGCAATGGTGCAGGAATATGAATCCATTGTAAAGAGTTGTGTTTGGGAAGTCATCCAAAGACTATTATATAAATCAGTTTTGGGTTCGAGATGGATCTTCAAGGTTAAGCACACAGTAGATGGAAGCATAGAGAAGTATAAGGCCAGATTTTGTTCCCAAGGGGTACTCTCAAGTTGATGTAATTGACTATGAGGAGACCTTTACTCCTATAGCAAGGTACTCATCCATTACAACAATTCTTGCTCTGGCTACATAGATGGGGTGGAAGAACCACCAGATGGATGTAAAAACAACATTCCTCATTGGGGTTATTGAGGAGGAGGTGTACATTGAGAAACCATAAGCTTTTGATACATTTTATTGGGGGTCTCATGTGTGCAGACTCAACTGAGTGTTGTATGGTCTCAAACAAACACCATGTGCTTTCTACATTAGGATCGATAGCTATCTCACTAGTTTGGGCTTCACCAAAAGTGAAGAGGATGAAAACCTCTATCAATCTTGGTAGAAGGTAAATTGCTTATTATTGTATTATATGTTGATGATTTGATTTTAAATGGTGATCAATAGCTAATTATATCTTGCAAGGAAGACCTTGCAAGTGAGTTTGAAATGAAGGATATGTGTATCATACAATACTTCCTCGAGTTGGAAGTATGGTAAGGAAATAGGAAACAATTTGTCTCTCAAGGAAAGTATGCAAATGAGATACTACAGAAATTCTGCATGGAGACTTGAAAACACATGGAGACACATCTAGCGACCAACTGGAGGAAGGAGGATGCCACTTTAGGTGAGGAAGTGGATGCCACCATTTATCAACATCTAGTGGGTTCACTAATTTATATTGTGAACACAAGACCAGATATGTGCTATGCAGTCAACCATCTAAGCCAATCTATCGATATACGAACCCAATTATATTCGAAGGAAGCTAAGCATGTCTTACAGTAACTCAAAGGCACTACCTCGTTTATACAATGGTATAGATGGAGAAAGGGAGTGAAGATGTGTGGCTTCACTGATGCATATTGGGTAGGGAGTCCATCAGAACAAAATATTACATCGGGTGGAATTTTCAGTGTTGGGTCTGCATTTGTTTCCTGGTACAACAGGAAACAAGTATTTGTGGTGCTCATCTCCACAGAAGCATAACACATGGTTTCAAGTCAAGCAACGTGTGAGGTGTTCTAGATGAGAAATATACTTTTGGGAATGTTTGGTCAGATGATGGATCCAACTATGATCTATTTTGATAATCACAGTTTCATTAAGCTCTCTAAGAATCCTGTATTTCAAGAGTGATCCAATAATATAGGTATATGGTATCACCATTTACAGGATTGTGTGTAAAGGAAGATAATGTTTCTACAATACATTCCAAAAAAGGAACAAAATGTTGACATTTTGACAAAGGCCTTGGCAATAGGGAAGTTTTTTTTCCACGGGTGTAGGATAGGGGTGGTTTAAAATCCCTTTCTTGTTGAGAGGGAGTGTTAGAAAATGTAGCAAGAAATTCTCAGTTTGATTTTTCCTTGACTAAATTGAGAAAATTCGAATTTCCACATTAGTAGACAACTTGGATGTAGTTAACTTGTGTGACATGGCTTGTGTCACTTAGTTTACTCAGTAAATTTGAGTTAGAGGAGTTAGATTTTAGTTAAGCATGTGTGATTTCTAATTTGTAGCAATCAAGTTCAGTTATTTCAAGTTGTTTTTAGTTAAACTAGTTCTAACTATTGAAGGAACTAGTGGAAGGTTAGTTGTGTAGTGGGACTTCAGTCATACTCAGTGATCATCTAGTTAACTGATCAATCATCCCAAAATATCTAGTGCATGCAGAGAATTCGAGTTCCCTAGTTGTGGTGGAGATTGCAAGGAAATGTAACATCAGTTGTAGACTAGTCTTAAGTGTGCAGGTGATGCATGTAGTTAAATAATCAACCTTAGGAATTGCGTAATCCATTTTGCAGAAATTCCTAAATAATAAGAGCATAATTTCTTAAGGAATTGTGCAAGGAAATAGGGGCTCAAGAAGAGGTTGAAATTGACTAAGTCCAGGTCAGAGCTTCTCAGTGAGTAGAGACATAGGTTATTCACTTTCAGGTTGTGCTCAGTTGAGAAAAGAAATTGTAATACATCTTTGTTTGTTAGATTAATGCAAGAGGCCAAGGGGTTTTTAGCAAAATTATTTCCCCTAGAAAAATACTATGTGCATGTGTGTTATTTCTCATTGAATGTTTTTTATTGATGTTCTAAATTATTAATGGAATTCCGTATAGAAGTAGAGTAGGTTTATGTCTTGTGATTTTGATTAAAACTTCATGATAAGTTGCAAATCTACAACATAATTTCTACAATTTTATTTTAAAAAGAGAAGGAATGTTTGAGAATTCAGCAGAGGGTGAGAGAAGGAGAATAAAGGAGAAGTTCTAGCATGATGAGAAGAGGCAGATGCCGAGGGTCTTGGATTGCACATGCCCATAATGTATATATGGTTAGGCTTAATGTATATTCAAATTTGATTAATGAGTAATATGCTTATGTGCCTCTATGTTTTTAATTTCTCTATTTTTTTATTATTCATGAATTATTTTGTCTTTGGGGAAGTGTAAATGACCAATAAAATGGGTTAGAAATATATGTGTGATGTTTGTTTTGATATGGAATATGAATGATTGAATTCCTAAGGATTGTGATTTCTAAGTGACGTGAAATTCGTGAACAAAAGGATCTTGCATACCTTCAAGATTTCATTAGACGTTGACTATTAGCCTTGTAAAATGGGTGTTGGTTTTATGTGTTGAAATCAGCATACCCTATTTGAGATCCCTGTGTTCAACCCTGCTTCCTTGTGAAGCTTTTGAACAAGAATTGGTGAAGAGTATTTACTGCCAAAAATTAGCGTAACTCTGATTGAGGGTTGAAAGCCAAGTTCCAAGGAAATATTTTATTCATTGGAGTATTTTATTAAATATGATTTGAGAGGAATGTCCCATGAGGTTTTGGAGTAGTGACTGTGTAGAACTTATAGTGAATAGAACATTTTCATAAAATACAAAGTACCCTATTAGTATGTTGTCCAAACCTTGCATATTTTTCTGATTGATAAGTTCATGTTAGCTTTGCAATCCAAGCAAAGAAAGGCATATGAGGTCATGTGTAATGTTAGGAGGCAAGTCAAGGTCATGTAGAATTGATTGAGAAGTTGTTTAAAACAAGGCCAATTCATTTCACCTTCTAGAAATTAGAAAAGACTATTTTGTTTGGAGCGCTACAAAATCATTTCGCGCCTGCATGATTTTTTTACAACACTACGAAATTATTTCGCATCACCTAAAACAAACAGTTTTCAGGGCTACATGTTTGGTTTTTGTTTCCATACTCATTACATCACTAGTTAAGAGAATCATATGTAATATGGATGAGGTGAGAACAAGGATTTGAGAAGGTGAGATCGAGCCCCCTCATGGAGTCTCTCATAGAAAATTCACATTCTTGTTTTGACTGCATATGTTTAATTAATTCCTGAAAATTCCAACATGTGTTTAAAGACAGAGTTGTGAGCTATGAGTTGGAGTATCATGGGTTATTGGCAGTCAGGGTAACCCATCCCAATCAGTTGTCATCAAAATAGGTTATAACAGATGCCCCCTAATGCATGAGGTCATATGATAAACGGATGGAAAAAATACATTACAATAAAAATTAGAGCTCAAAATGGGAGGAAGGTCATGGTCACTAACAATACCTGGCCATGAACAATACACAATGAATCCATGTGACAAATCAAAAATATCATACCCACAACCAAATACAGCGTGGATCTATGTCACAATATACATCAATAGGACTAGGGACACATAAAGAGATGTACCCTAGAGTAGTTCCCAAAATATAGAAATGATACCTAATTCCAACGTAGCATAGGAAGGGTGTCATATAAGAGTGAAATTCCCCTAATCCATGGTCTTCTACATAACCTCAATAGTGAAAATACACAACATGTAAATAGATGCATTGATATTGATCATGGTAGAAAATACTTGGTTACTGGTCAATGAGTTATATTATTAATAGACACAAGGGGACCCACCAATGATGAAAATGGACCCCAAGGTACCTAACATAATCCACTAAGTGTGAATAAATGAGCTTATGTAAAACACTCACAGACACGACTGATCATGAATCAATGAGTTAAACCCATTGTCGATTGGGAGGAATCCTTCCACTGAGGTATGCAAGCTACAAGGTACTAATGGTTCCTAGATCAAGCTCTTGGAAGATGAACTAAAGTTGGCAAGAGAAGATTCATCGAAGGAGGCCCTTGATGTATCCCCCATCAATCGGCATGGAATAGTCTGACATATGATGTGAATGTATGAAGTCACGAAGGCATGAAGTACAATTGACACAGGGATGGGTGACACAAAAGGAAAACAAGCACTGCAGATCTCCAACTTAACCTAAAAATTTCCTTGAACACATAACAACATGACACAAAATTGACTTAGTAGCATTAACTAATGAGCAACACATAATATCATGCAAAAACACAAGAGGCATTGAAGCAAACTATAGAGTGACTACAAGAGTAACCAATTGGAGGAATATATAGACTCATGTGTATGGTACAGATCCTAGGAAAGTTAAAACCCAATTGTGAGGAAATGACTCAAATAGGTGCAATGTTCAAGTGTGACATGACTAACACTGCCATCTTAACTAATAACTCAAGTAAAAGCCCTTCCCTTTTTCCTATTTTTACTCTCCTTCATAGTTTAATGAGCATGAAAGAGAAGACAAGTAAGCTTGTTCCTTTTTCATTCATTTTTAATGAGACTGAAAAAGAGATAAAAGGATACTCGTACTTTTCAATTTTTAACAAGAATAAGAAGGACATAAAGGAAGCTTTTCCTAGAGGAACAAGTGGTATAAAAGGTAGAAACTAGTTCCAAGCTGACAAAACTACCTAAAGCATAAGGAGGAAACGAGGTTGGCAAATAAGACCACTCATCACAGCAATCCCTCCAAGAAAGGGTAAGAACACCAATAAAATCAATAAATGGGCCACACATAACATGACAATGATGGTAAAATGAAACTAAGACTTATCACCGTGCATAAACAAGATAAAAATATGCAGAAATCATAAGGTATAAAGTATGGAATCCTCCCATGTTAAAGCCATAAGATGACGAAGAAGAGGAAATGAGGCTTAGATTCTAAGTCATTGTGGGTCAAAAGGAGAAATTCTGAAAAGGAAATAAATAAACACTACAGGGACATCAACATGGAATAGAGGTGTTAACGTAGGGAATACATGTACATGTAATCTCTACCACCAAGTTACAATGTGTATAAAACAGATGGGATAATATCGCAACCTAATGTAGTCAAACCTAAGGTGCAATGAAGATGTAAACAACGGTCAATAATACAATGTAAATGGAAATAAGAGATGTACCTCTATATGTCAGGTTCAAGAGAGATGCACCTAAGGTCTGGAGGATGTTGCAATAAAACATCACACTATCTTGGAAACATCTAGAAAGCCTCTAGAACCATGGTTAAATCATAGAATGAAAGAACTAAAACATGGATTAGGAAAGAGCGAGACGATATATTTTGATTTTTTGGGTTTTATAAATTTTTTGAATTTTTTGGCATATATGATGTACTATAAAATTTCTCTCATAACACACCAAACCAAAACTAAAATGCATATGTACAAGGCACGACATAGTCTAGTAGGTCATGTCAAGATGTGCCCACTATTGGGCACAAGCCAAGGATTCGCGTACATGAACTGGCATGGGTTGTTGTGGGTACCATATGCCACACCATGATGAGGTCATGCCACTAGAGAGTTGAACTTATCGATTCCTAAAGGTTGATGATTCCATGGAAATCTTATAACCATATCATTATCAGGAATAACCTATGGACATACAAGGTGAGTAGTTTCATGAGCTAGTTCAAATCATTAACAAGGATTATCAAGAAAAAAAGGGGGTATAAGACATTTCTCAATGGGAGGATATAAGTTGGAAAATTCATTAGAAATTTCAATATCAGAAACCCAACAATTTACTTGGTCCAAGGGTGGCACTTCCACGGTTGGTTGAGAAAATGTCTCCTAGGTCGATTCAAATTTAGTTTTTCAATCTCTACCTTTCTAAAATCGGGGAGAATTGACACATCAAGAGGCATTATAATCTCCCTATGAATATAAATAGGATCTATGACCTCCAATATGTCTTGTTTGGAAGGATATGTCATCAAGGTATTCACATGGAATAGGAAGAGTGACAATCCATGTGGGAAAGGTAACCTGATCATATTCCATATTGGAATGGAGTTTCCAACCAATGTCAAGGGGTACTAACGAGACAAATGGAAACAAAATATCTACCACTAAAAGTGGTGTATGCTCACCATACTAATCTACATCCAAAGGAGAAGGTACCACCTAAGGGTCAGGAGACAGATAGGTCCACAAGAGTTATAAGGTACCATGTGGATGGGAACATCTGAGGAAGAAGAAGAAATTTCGGGTGGGGGTAAAGGAAATACACCAATAAGTGATGACCTTTTAAATAATCATTCACCAACACTCTCATAAGCTACACTTTTATCTCCAATGAATGGCACAAAATTTCTCGTAGTGATAGACTTGGTCAATGGTATGCAGTAATATAATTGATCGATTGTGGAAATATTTCCTTCATGGGGAAAGAGAATTAAATGAAACATTGAATACATGATGGCACACATAGCACAGAACCAACTACAGAAAAAGAGAAGATTATAGGCTAGGGAAGCATCAACAACTTCAACATCAACATAGGAAGTCTTTCCCTCTAGCCCGATGGAAAATTTTGGGAGAATTCCCTAAGGCATGAAATGATGTCCATCAAAGGCCTATAGGGTAGTACTTCACTTAGAAAATGCTAGAGAACCAATATCTTTCCAACATGATAGAGACAATACATAGGTAATAAAAACTTCATCTACTAGAGTACAATATATGTCCTTATTAAAGATACACACTAGATTTGAAAAGCGACCTGATGGGAAAGACTATAATGCGAGATATCAATGTCAAATGTTATCAAACTAGACTCTAATGGATCCACCCCTTCGATAGTGGTCAAAAAGGCTTTTCGTTGTGTAGAAACATATTTCAAAACTTCCAGGGAAGACATGGCACAAGGTGCGTGAGCTAAATACTCAACGATGTTTTAATGTTGAGAAACTCATGCATTAGGATTGTGTGTCGACTTATGAAGAACATCGTTAAGTGGGTGAAATATCGGTTATGATAAGCTTATATGGTGTGAGAGGTTCAGTGGAAAAAGTAGGGTTGGTGGAGTCCTTAAGTGAAGAACTTGACTCAGGGTATCATAAGATTTTGATATCGTAGACAAGTAAACTTATTCCTTTACAATGAGAATAGGTGGATTTTTTCCAAGAGGATAATAAAATTTCCCCGCATTATCCCCAGGTGGAGGTTGAGGAAATTAAGAAACCATTTGTTATTGTGGTTGTGTTTACAAGGTTAATCCTCTCTGTAGACAGGGATGATACCTCTAGCCCAATGACTGGGTCTAGCAACTGAAGTGACAATCAACTCGACATCTTCCTAGATTATAATTGAAAAGTAGAACAAAAGAGATGGCCTACCTTGCTCTGACGCTAATCTGATTTCCTTTGTTGAGATCTTCGAACCGCTTGTGTCACAGACTTGTTCCTACTTTTTTTAGTGCTTATGTACCTGCACAAGTGACTAAGAGACAAAAAATCATGCCAAAACCAATAGCAAAACCAATAATAACCTACCTAGATGATTAAGGAATGCCAAGCCAATACATACATGAACATATATATTTTGGGAAGATGAACCAACAGTTGTATTATTATTTAAAGAATAAAGGGAATCTTACAACCATAGAATTGATGTTGAAAGGCTCTCCTGGAGTGGTAATCCAAGTCCAACCCAAGAAACTCTCCAACACTCCTTCTCCAAGTCTAATGAATAGCCTCTAAGCACAAGTTCAGCATAGGGGTGCAAATGGACATATATCAACCATTTGGGAATGGTAGAGGGAGTTAGACCTCCTCCAAAGATAGGATTAGGCCCACATATCAAGGAGGTAGCTCATATGGAGGAGACCAAGAGGTCAAATTAGGAGGATTCGACCTCATTTACGCAAAACCACCTCCAGCTCACCGCTCTGGAAGCTTCTAGATCACCAAGCTTCTCATCCTCTTTGGGAAAAATTCCTTTTTAAGACCATCACGAGTGTGAGAGAGAATAGAGTGATGCCATCTCTGGCCTAACAAGGTGCAACAGGCGATCATCACAATTTTGAGCTTCATAAGGGCGATGACTCTCATTTTACAATTTCAAGAGCCATTTCTTCATGGAAAGCTCCAGGTATTTTCCAAGGAAAGTTAAAGGAGGGATCTGAGTTGTATACATGGATGAGTATACTATATAATGATCATGTTTTGGGCACTTCAGGGTATATCACAGGGAAGTGCAAGATGCGTGAAAAAATACTGTGTAACAGATGCCCCTAAAGCATGAAGGAAGAACAAGGAGTGATGGTTGAGATGCCTTATGATCTTTTGGAAAGGACGAGGACACGCATTGTCAAGAGACCTGCAAATTAAGGATGAATATACATATACATATCTCATATCAAGACATGAATCCATGCCATGGACACAGCTGTTGGGTTGTGTTATATTCTTTCCACAACTAGCCCACGTAGTTAACTGGGGGTTAGAGGTGGGAGGTGACAGGTAGTTTGAGGGGTACCTGCAACCCCACTTTACGGGGTCCAGGGAAACACCCTAGAAAATTTTGGTCTTGGAACCTATGTTACGTTGGCCAAACCCACCTATGGTTTTGTGCCTGATTTTGGCACATGTGTTTTAGGTGCAATGGTTTTCATCCATGGTTTTGGATGCAATGGTTTTCGGTCCATGGTATTAGATGCTTCGACATGTATAAATATGTATTGTAACATTGAAAGGAAAATAATGAAAAATCAAGCTAGTAGTCCCGGTTTTGGATCCAGGGGAAAATCTTTGTGTATATGTGTTTTATGTGTTATGCTCTCACATTGTTTATTTTTTTTGTTTTATAATTCGTATGCAAGTAATTTCTGTATGAGGTAAAAACCTACATTTGGTATCCGAATAGTTTTGGCTTCAAGGGGACACCTTTTTTGCTGAGGGGTTTAACTCGAGCCTGTGGTAGATCTTGTTCAGTGGGAGATCTGTGGGATCAATTCTAGTGGTGAAAGAAGATGGTGAGCAGTGGAAATATAGAGATCGAGAAATTTAATGCTCAGAGTTTTGAGATGTGGAAACTCAAGATGGAGGATCTGTTGGTGGATAAAGATCAGTGGATCATGGTAGATCTGGTTACTAAACCAATGGGAGTATCTGATGAAGAATGGAAAAAGTTGGACCGGAAGGCAAAAAGAAAAATACAATTATGTGTCTCAAATTCATTATTGTTGAATGTATCAACGGAAGCTACGACGAAGGCTTTCTGGGACAAGTTAGGGACTTTGTACCAATCTAAGTCTTTGGTGAATAAAATGTTCTTACAGAAAAAGCTGTATAACTTGAGGATGAAAGATGGAGACTCGGTGACAGAGCATCTGAACGCATTTAATACTGTGGTAAGTCATTTAGCATCTGTTGATATTAAAATTTCAAATGAAGGTAAGTGCATCAGTTTGTTGCGTTCTCTACCAAATGTGTGGGATAGTCTAGTTATTGCAATAGGTAGCAATGCAATTGCCTTGCAATTTGATGAAATAGTCTCATCCTTGCTGACGGAGGAGATGGGATAGAAAAAAATGGAGAGCCAGAATGGTGATGCCTTGTATGTATGAGGATGGTCCCATAACATAAACAAAAGTAAGTCATCGAGTGGGAGATCTAAATATAGAGGGAGATCTAAATCTCCAAAGAAACCTGTAAAGGTGGTGTGCTGGAAATGCGGAAAGGAAGGGCACTACAAAAGGAACTGTAAATCTAAAGCTCTTGATAAAGGAAAGGGATCTGATGATGCTCCTTCTGCAGAGGCGAAAACCACCTCAAATGAATATGGGGATGTGTACTTGGCTTCTTCAAGTACACATGTAGATCATGAGGCATGGTTGATTGACATAGGTGCATCCTTTCACTTCACTCCCCATAAAGAGTGGTTCTGCAAGTATGAGAAATACGATGGTGGTGATGTCTTCTTAGGGGATGATAGGAAGGCTAGAATCATTGGTAACGGAAAAGTAAATTTGAAGTTGAAAGGTGGAAGGGTTAGAACACTTCCGGGTGTTCTGCATATTCCTACATTGGCCAGAAATCTGATTTCTGTAAGCAAGCTGGATGATGTAGGTATAAAAACATTGTTCGAGAAGGATACTTCAAAAATGGTTCAGGGAGCA
>APFE030935262.1:0-14513 GCA_000404065.3 Pinus taeda | reverse complement strand
TTGCCCCCATGGGTTTGGGTTATCCTATTTGGCCACTCATCTGCTCATTGTCCTTCCGTTACGACCTCTGATCATTTGACCCCCAAATACTGCCAAATCCGTCGTTGTGCCGCCGATATGTTCAAGAGAAGTTGACTTCTGCAAGTATAACCTCCCTCTGATATTTCACACGAAACAAACTTGTCTCTACCCGTCTCGCGTCGATGATGTGGGAATCGTTATGGCCCACCTTCGATAAAGATCACTTCCTGTCGACTTCAGCTCATTTTCCAGGAGTGACCTAGAGACTCCCTTTAGGTACCTTGGGGCCTGCATGCCTTAATGGCAGGTTCTTCATGTTCGACGTGAGGTTTTCATCATTGGCCTCCGATCGAATGATTCCGCGGGTGTTCGACATCGGCTCATTCATTCGCATGCCGTGGATTGTACCTATAGTACCTTGAGGACCATCGTCATCATTGGTGGCCCCTCTCGCGTCTGTTAACAGCTCTCATTATTGGCTGGTAATCAGACGATGTTCAAACATGTTCGACTTCGACACATCTATTCGCATGTTTGAACTTGTACTTTGTTCGGATTCGGATGGAGCACAAGACCCTGGTTCTAGTCCATTGTGGACCAGGTTGCGATTTTATGGGACATCATTACATGACTCATTTGACGGATGGCTGCGACCATACCTGAGTCTTCTTAAGGATGGCTGCGATCATACCTCTTATCATTATGGTCTTATCAGCTGGGTGGCTGCGTCCACGCCATAGACCGTTTTCTATATGTCTTTTGGATGGCTGCGCCCATGCCTAGACTACATGTAATTGAAATATCAGTTGTATCCGCCTGCAGTTTCTCTCCAGTGGTGTTCCAGCCCAGCAGTCTTGTAAAGCATTTCACCCCTCCCACTCTCTCGGGCTTCATGCTTTAGGGGGCATCTGTTACACAGTAAAATATCACTGTCGTCATGACAGTCTCCCTACTGTGCTATAAACCACATTCACCCATACTCATGCTCCTCAAAAATGGCTAAAAAACCCTCTTTGCCCAAGTTAAATGAATCATCGCGCCTGTTTGTCAAATAACCGCGCTGACAGGCGGAGGCCAATGTTGTTGCTGCGCTGCCAGCGCGGAAGAACACGCCTTTTCCGCGCTGGTCCCATTTTTCGGACAGCGCACCCTCCGTTTGTCCTTTTCGCGCTGACCGGACTTCCTCTACATAGGTTTGCGATGTCAGCGCGGCAGTTTGTGAGTTTTCCGCGCTGATCCTGTTTGGGCGAATTTGTTCTAACAACCAGCCTTCCAGATCCCTCCAGAACTGGTTGTTAGCATTGTTGAGGTCGCCATCCTTTCTCTGGCATATCTGTTCGACTGACCACCCACTTATCTTGGGGGAAAGCTCATCCTTTGTCTATTCATGGAGACTCCTTCTCCTTTATAAGCCTCCTCCATTGCCCATGAGCAGCTAGTTTTTGGTTGGATAGTTTGGAAGATAGGGACTTTGATTGAGGAATTCTTTGTACATTTTAGTGCTGCTCTTTGTAGGCATTTGGTGTGTTGTGTGAGGATTGTTTTGAGCTTGAGAAAGGTCATAAGCTTGTTGCCTTGTATGTGAGAGGGTTTTGACTTGGGAGACTTGTCTCAAAGGTGAATGCTTGGAAGATATGCTGGCTGGACCCTCTAGGGAAGGACTCAGCGTCAGGACACCGTTGTACCTTACTCTACTTTTGTTAATAAAGATAGATGACTACTCTTATGGTTCCATTTACATTTGTTCAATGATTGATTAATGCAAATTGTATCTTTCCTGACCGATACATAGTTGTTGTTAGTAGATTTTACGCTTTTGTTTGCTCTCTTTTGCTTGTGCAGGTATTCGTCCGCGAAGATAGCGGGGAATTGTGATCGGCTGGAGCGAAGGAGCGAGAGGAGTATCTCTTCGACAAACAAGCGTTTGAATCCAAGTAGGTTACTCTCACCCACTTGTTAATTACAACTAGGAACCTGCGGTGTAGCATTGTTCGATTGTTGCTAGACCCCTGTTGGGCTAGTAGGGATCGCCTCTATCCGTAGAGGGGATTTACCTATACAACAAGAAGAATATTTCTTGCACTAGATACATTAATTTCAGCGTAGACGGTGATTTCTAATCCAATTTGATTTCTTGCACTAGATGCATTGATTTCAAAGTAGATGGTGATTTCTATTCCTATTTGATTGCTTGCACTAGATGCATTGATTTCAATGTAGATGTTGATTTCTAATAATGTTTGATTGCTTTCACCAGATGCATTGGTTTCAACGTAGATGGTGATTTCTAATCTTCTTTGATTGCTTGCACTAAATGCATTGATTTCAATGTAGATGGTGATTTCCAATCCTATTTGATTTCTTGCACTAGATGCAATGATTTCAGTGTAGATGTTGCTTTATAATCCTATTTTCTTACTTGCACTAGGTGCATTAATTTCAATCTAGATGTTCGTTTATAATCCAATTTTATTACGTGCACTAGATTAATTGATTTGACTGTAAATGTTGATTTCTAATCTTATTTGATTTCTTTGATTAGATGTAGTTATTTTAGTGTAAATGTTGTTTTCTAATCTTATTTAATTATTTGCATTAGATTCATTAATTTTAGTGTAAATGTTGATTTCTGTTTTTATGTAATTGGATGTATGATGGTAAATTAATTTTAAAGTGACTGGATTAACATTGTGCATTGATTTTAGTGTAAGAAAAAAAAAATATTGACAATGTGCATTGATTTTTGTATTATAGTAATTCAACCTATTAATATTAGAGAGAAGAAGAGACAAGGAACGATGTTTACTACAATATATTGAGCTAAATAATTAAATGGTTTATGGTTTAAACTGTCCTTTTCATATAATCGATATGAAAATACGAAAATAAATATGAAAAGATGACAAAAGTAAAAAGGGTGACAATAAGAATCATAGAAGAAAATTATTTTAGATTAACCACACTGAAGACTATTTGTAATTGACTATATTCTTATTATTCACATTTTCTATCATTCAACACTATTACATTGTCCCTTTACATTCAAAATTTATATTTCATCATTTTCTCATCATTAAAGTTATTATCACCACAACAAACTGAGGCAACTAAGCAAATTTAAAATTATTATATCAATCTTAGATGAATTTACGTATTATTGATCAAATTAATCATATGCTCGTTAGATTTTCTTTGGCCACACATGACTGAAACTAACCTAGATCCATCTTAACTCTGGATCTATCAAGCAATGAGAGGGATCAAATATCTCGAGGTACAAACCTTTCCTCAATTTTTGCACTCATAAAAGAGGTTTGCACCTCAAGAGATGTGATCCCTCACGTTGCTTGATAGATCCGGAGTTAAGATGGAACTGGGCTAGCTTTATTTTTAAATTGAGGAAATTACGAATATTTTTGAAAGTAACTTTTCATTAAAATAGTAATTCTTTACTTTTAATTACATAAATTGATATAAAACTAGCTTGGATATATCTTAATTTTAGATCTTAATTTTGGCTTTACCAAGGGTAGAGGGGAAAAAATCTATTTTCATTTTAAAAAAGGTTTGTATATGAAGATATTTTATGGCTCGGACACTTGGTAAATTAGGAGTAATATGATTGAATTATCAATTATAATTATAATTATTAATTTTAAATTTCACTTTACTTATTTTTATTTTTATAATTTACCCCAACTTTATTTTTCTTAACATTTTTCACATTAAATTTTATTTTACAGAGTTTCCTCAAATTAGATGTTAAAATTGATTTTCAAATAAAGTAAATTCGCTATATCTTTTAATATTAAAATTTATTTTTAATTTGCCCTGTGGTGTAGATTAGTTGACAATAGAATGAGTTGTTAGGGAATATCTTATGATGTTATTGGTTTAGACTTCGATTAGCTCAGTATGTCGTGTGTGAGGCAATGTGGGTACACTTGGAGGTGATTGTGGTAGTGGATAGAATAGATCCTTAAGTACAAACATGCTATAGTTCTTTATTCTCTCATATACAAAAAAATAACAATAATAATAATAATCTTATTTTTTTTAACTTTATTGAATTAATTATTTATCAAAATTAAATTTTATTAAAAGCACGTGACTTTATTGGAAGTAGTTTAGGTGATGGAAATAAAAGAAACTAATTTTCTTGTAAGAATTTTCTAAATTGTATCTCCACTCAAACAATCTCATAGAAAAATAAGTCTTGACCCCACCCATCAAGCAAGCCACCCAATGTCAAATTGGTGGCCTTCTCTCACATTTTAGACTACAAGAAGGATATTCTTATCTAGGAGGGAATCCTTAAATATCAAGCTAAGATAGGTCATTCAGTAATTAAAGGAAGTTCCTTAACGAAGAATAGTGATTTGACACTACTCACTCTCAAAGTAAAACGTCAGGGATAAGTGTGAAAATAGTCAAACAAACCATGAATTATTAACAAATTTTGAATGATTTTAATTACACAACTATGATTATTCATGAAACCAAATTATACTTGAAAAATGAAAGATAAAGCTTGCTCAATTGACCATATAGCATGAGATGCTAGTAAAGCATGTATACAATGGCACAATAAAAATAGAAAATGAATCATAAATTGTATATATAAGTAAGGCATTAGATCATTCATTCATCATATTCATGATCACTGGACATTGGGAGTTCATTAACATCATCAAGAGACCATTCCACAATTAAGATATTATACACCAACAATATTAACTATGTCTGGGACAACAAAGAGTTATGTGTTTGTGATGATAAATAAAGGAAATATTCAAACTTGTCATTGTTACTAAGGAAAATTAAGACAACAAAGTTGAATGTGGAATACTTACACGTTTCTAACATTCAAATGTCATCCATTTATCATCATGCAAGTTGCATGAAGGAAATTTGGTAATGGTACTAAGTGAACATTCTTTGATCAAAGTTCATACCCTCTCCTTAGCACTACCACTTTGCAAGATGAATAAGAAATGTGAAATATATGTGCAACCAACTAAATAAGTTGGAAAGGTTGTTGCAACATATATACATGGTCATGGCATGTTGCAAAAGCAGGGGTTGGCCCACTCCCCTTTTCGATAATTTGTCAACCTTTGAATTTGATTCCTTGTGAATGTGATCAAATGATATGACCCTAAAGATTCTAATAAGCTCCATAATTTTAATCAGCATTTGATCCAAAAAAGAAGTGTATAAGGAAGTATAACCTTTCACCTAATCTAAAACAACCTTTGAATCCCCTATGACTTGTAAGTTTATATTGTTGAAGTGACGCAATTAAAATGACTAAGATAAACGACTAATTCATATTATTGTAGTTTTTGTTAGGTAGTCATATTTTTTTTCCTATACTAAATTAGTCATTTATGTTAGTCATTTTTAGTAGTATTACTTATTAGCTAGTCCTATATTTTAACTGGTGACTAAAATAGCCATTTATGTTAGTCGTTTTTAGTTGGGTCTCTTAATATTGCTAATTTTTGGTAGTATTTCAGTTGGAAAAGTTATGGTGACTAACCTTTTTAGTCACCTAGTCACTAATTTCACCATTTTCTACTAGTGATGGCTTCCACATCATCATGTGATGAGAATTTGACATGTCACTATCTTTGATGATAGTGACTTATGACATGGACTTTCTCATGTGGTGACATGGATTCCACTTGTATCTTTGTTCTTTAAGTAGGTTCAATAATTGATGTTTCTACCCTCCAAAGGTTCTTTGATCAGATGGAGTAATTAGGGTGCTTTGATCATCAAGATTCAAGTGTGTTCTTCATTCCTCATATCCTTCCTTTCTTTGTTCCTCTTTGCCCAATCTTCGTCACATGTTTTTTCCATATTGTTCTGGGTATACCTGTATTTACAATCACTCATGACAAGCAACCATCAACTCCAAAAATATCCTCATCTACCATGTTTCATGCATATTTTATGTGTGTGCCTTTGCAGTGCACTCGAGAGTGAAAAACGGGGCTTCTGGGGACATGACCACACTTTGAAAGTTTGAAGGGTCGAAGGGGAAAGACTTTAAGACTTAAGCATGTCCTCATGTGCTCAAGAGAGGGAGACAATAAAGGTAGAGTGCATGGCACAACTCCTAAGGACAAACGGGAAGGCTTCAACTTCCCAAGTGTGCTTTGTGCTCAAGGGAGAGACGTAGAGCATGGGGTGCACTCTTGAAGGCTTAAAGATAAGGCTTTTTCCCTTCATTGTGTTCTCATGCATTCAATAAACTAAGGAGGGTGCACGACACAAGTCTGAAGGCCGAAGGAGGAAGCCTTGTGCCTTTAGAGTGCACTCATGCACTCAAGGAAGGTACATTCCTTCAAGTCAAAGTAGTTCACTCAAGGAGTGCACATTCTTCAGGTTGAAGGATTGCTCTCAAGGAGGGTGCATTCCTTCAATTTGAAGGAGTGCTCACAAGGAGGTAACATTCCTTCAGGTCGAAGGAGTGTGCTCAAATGAAGACTTGTTTTTTGAAGGTCGCAGTTTGGCACAAGGAAGGGGAAAGATAGATTAAGGAGTGTGCTTTGTGCTATTAGAGGGTGTGTGGTGCATGTCCGAATAATGAAGGATCCCCTATCAAGGCTTGAGAGTTTGCTCATGTGCTCTTGGCCTCAATGGATTTTCTTTGAAAACAAACATTTGTCTCAGTCTGGGATATAGGAAAATGGATTTTCTTTGAAAAAAAACATTTGTCTAAGTTTGGGATATAGGAAAAGGGGTGAACATGATGAGTTTTAGACGTAAAACCATGTGCATCACATACCAACTCATCGCGAAAACTTATACAGGCTTGAACATTGATAATTATACATGAAAATTTCACTTTGCATGCATTTCACAATTACCATGAGTGAAGTGTGTGCGATAATGACCCAAAAGTGTTGTTTTACAACATCAAAGATGCTACAACCATGAAATGCACCTAAATATGTTCTAATCAATGTGAATAAAATTGATACCACTCAAGAACACTTGAAACACATATAAAAGCATGAGATGGCATTTCATGATCAACGTGACACATTATATATGATGGTGATAATAGGTTCCAAAATTCAAATGTAGTGAAATTTGTGGAGGGTGTTGTAGCAACAACAAGAAGTTCTTATCAGAGTTCAATTTGGTTTCCATATTTTATGTTCCTTAATATATTTATTGTGCAATATCTCAAGATATATTGATAATATTCCAAGAGATCCAACAAGAGATATATATTTGGGACTTGTTCCCTACAACAGGAGCACCTAAACTCTATTGGTTGGAGGCATTTGATTTCCCTTCCCATTTTTTCGAGATGGGATAGGAGAAAGATCCCTTTTTGTCAGGAAAAATACGAGATGGGTGTGAATTAGTATTTTAAAAAATCACAATAATGATTTCCTTTTCTGAAATATATATGCGACAACACTAAACCCAATTCACATATGCACGTGATTGTTGTAAAAGAAACTAGCATATGCTTAGTAAACTTGTAAAATAGCTTATTCTTTATCTATTAAACTTAAACAAGAGTGTAAGAGATTTATGAGGCATTTGATAAGCAATAAGAAGGTGTAGTGAGAATAGAATAAAGTATCACACATAAGCAACACACATGAACACCAGGATTTAAGGTGGAAACCCAATGTGGGAGAAAATCACCATTGCTGTCGTCTTTGACTTCTTTTTAATATAAAGAAAAATATTTTTACAATATTGTACTAGTGTAGAATTATACCAATACGCAGGCACCCACCTACACAAGGCTACAACCTTCATTGGTTCTCCAGCTCCTACTAGAAGGGATATACAACCCCTTAACTCTTTTACTAGTTTAAACTTACACCAGTATGTAGACACCAACCTGCAGAAGGCTACAACCTTCACTTTTTCTCTAGCTACTACTAGAAGGGAGCTCCAACCCCTTGATCTAATTTATGAACTACCACTGGAAAGAAGCTCCAACTCCATCAACCCCAGCGATGACGTTTCATAAATTTTCATATTGCATCCACTTGCTACAACACATCATAAATTTTAGGCCACGTTTCATCAAATTTTCATATTGGACCCACTGCCAAGACTTATGCTCAATATCAATAATCAAACTATAACTTATCACTATAATACAATCATCAATCTCTGACACAACTGAATCAACCAATCACTGAAACCAAATCAACTAACACTTAATCAAAACTCGACCAATAAACTAGAATAGTCAGATCACTATAACTAGAACACAAAACTGAACTCAAAATACTACATCAACACACAGAATCAACTACATCCCTGATCTTTCATATGCCAATATGTATACGCTACTTCACTTAAGGAAACCCACATGTATACACGCTCTTATGTAGATAAACCTATGCATAGATCTCAACATACTAAAAAATTGTAATTATAAATGAAATAAAGAGTTGACCAAAGTTATTTTGAAATACTATGTTAGCTTACAAAACCCTCATACAGTTAGGAGCATCAATAATATTTTCAACCAATCAACATGTAACCAAATTCAACTTCATCATTTAATCAGTTCTACTTCAGACATTATCACTCAACCCAGATCAACATGAGGACATCATTGATAGACAACAGAGATACAACGACATTGATCAGGTTGATTAGTCATTTATGAATAGAAACCATTCCTTTATATACGTGAATTTGAAGAATGAACCATCGTGTATATGCAACTTCACCAATACCAACCTACATACAGATTTGGAAAAAATAACATAAGCCCTTCCTTTATATACGTGACTTTGAATAAATGAACCCGTGTGTATACGCAACTTCACCGAGACCAACCTGTGTATAGATCTACAAATTTTGACCTAAAATAATGCAGCTCTTCAGAACTTCTGAAAGACCCAAATCATAATATTCAGAGATAAAAACATGCGTCAATACTTAGATCTCAGCAATCCATGAGCAGATCAGACAATGAAAATTCATTTTAAGTCTCATGTTGATCCATCATTGTATTCATCGGTGCATAATTATTTCAGATATATGTGTCAACTATGGCTCTTACAATGCAAATATAATTCAGATTGAAGTATTCATCAAAATCCCTTACACATTTGCACTTAGCACTTTGATGTTTACCTCCTTATATAGTTAGAGCCTTAGCTAATACCATGGGTCAAAACCTTTAGTTATGCTGATGGTATTCCTTGACAGGATCCATATCCGTTGTGACACTTATTACTATGGGCCAATACCATGGTAAAGACCCTTGGTATTTAAAATACCATGGTGTAGAAACTCTACACGACTTTTCTTCTCCAAACCTGCGTGCATACGTGACTCGCATATAGATCTTCAAATATTCACTTGTGACTTTTCTTCTTTGTACCTGTGTGAATACGTGACTTAGCCTTGACGACCCTGCATATAGATCTTCAAATATTCACCTTTATCAAACTTATGTTTCTTATCTGTAAACCTTTGTCCCATCATTTTTTTATTTTGTTCCATCAGTTTGCTACCTCTAAACTGACCTATGGAATCATCTAGTTACCATATACTTGTTATGTTACAAGTGAGTTTCCATCAACGACAACACATTCATCATAATGCCAACAATCTGGCCCCTTGGACTTGATGGTAGCCATGTTGGTGTTGATCACCTCAACCTGTAGAAACCTATCAGATACATCAAATAGTAGTTATTGAAACATGAAGATACTCTCCCCCTTTGAAATGAAGGGAAAAGGGTGGACCAAAGCTCCCTCTTTGGATCTAATTTGCACTATACTTTCCATGCTCCCCCTCAGCACATGTTTAATATTTAGAAATATTTTCAAATGAAGAACATGACTCCATAAACTCAACTAATTATGGCATTCCTATCACCATGTACTCATACTTACATCAAACGCCCAACCAAGTGGCGATACATATTTGACTCAACCACACAACTAAGTGGGAGTACATTTTTTGACACTACCATCCAACCAACTAGGATTACATATTTGACATGATCCAAAAGTCCATATATGATTCAATATGACAATTATTACATCATATATATCCACATGATATTTACTTCAAATTATATACATGAAATTTATAACAAAGACCAAAGATCTAAACAATACCATGATAGTTATCATCAACTATCATACACCATATATCATCTACACCATAAGCATTTGTCAACAACATCAACAAAAACAACTTGTATATGTTCATCATCAATTCACAAGATAAGACAATGTAGCTTTAATATCATCAACCTGTGACTAAGTATGTCACATATAGATTTTCATATATATCTCCTATCAACTCATCTTCTTGACCTTATCAAGATGAACTTTCTCCCTTTCCTTAATATAAAAAGCCTTAATCTATGTTCATAAAAAACATATCCTTTCACAAATCAATTAAGAATATGCCATATCTCTAAGCAATAATTCCTATATCTTCACAAAACTATTCACATCATATCATATACATGTGAAGCACCATAGTCATCATCCATGACCACAACATCATCATTCAATCATCATAGCAAGAACTGCATGTTTTTTTTCACAACAACCCTCAATATATCAACCATGTATCATCACTAGGGAGTTTTCTAACATCCCACATCTGATAAGAATCAATACGTACCAAGGACTTCTAAAGAAAACATAATTCCAACAATGCGTTATTAGAAGAATAGAAAATGCTCCCCCTGAACCTGTGCCAATTGTTCACTGTCAGATATGATCATTTCATATACTAGTAAGAATCATCAAGTCATCATCATCAAACACTTATTCATCAAGTCATCAAGAACTTATGAGGGTCAAAAGAACTTCTAAATAGCATCAACATATTGTAATTATCAACCAAAAAATACAATTGATAATTGAGTGAACCATATCAGACCCTTTCCCCGAGTCTATCCCACTGTTTCTTCATCAAAGCAAAGTACACGCAATTGTGTGGTTTAGAACTCACATATACACGTGACTTATCTTCATAAGGTCCTCATACAAAAAGTGAAATGTTGAATGTCATATTTTCATCTCCGCCTGAGTCTATTATGATTGTACCGTGATGGTTCTTCATGAGAGACACCATTTTACTTTTATCTCTAGTCATTTGATGAGAACATCCACTATCTTTATACCATTCATCTTTGTCTTTGAATAAGCATAGAATAATACCACACCTTATGTGTTCTTCCTTCTCTTTCTTATTGATGGATCCATATTTTTCAAATTTTCTAATATCAATGTTCTTATTTGGTTACTTACCATATTGTCTACAATGATCCGTAGACTTGTTCCTGTATTATTTTGCTACATGCCCAAACTTTTTACAAGAATAACATCTTATATGTTTCATATTCCTTCTATTGCAATTCGTTTCTTTGTGACCAAACATATTGCAAGAAAAACAATATCCCTTAAAGTACCTGGAAGCTGATGATCTTTCTGTGAGATGGTTATTAGCTTGAAACATTATACTTCCACAACTAGTTGCAACATGTCCAAAATTATGATTTATAGAACATTCAACATTATTGATCAAAGTAAAATATTGATTAACACTTCTATAGTTAGGAGTAAATGATTTCCTTTGAAGAATTTATTTCCTTGGTTGTTGATTGGGTTGACTTCTTATCTCCTTCTTGAGAATTTCAAATTTTGCAGTAGAATTCCTTGCCTCAGCATGTGAACTAGATTCACCTTTGAAGTTTCATAAAACCAAGACCATATTTGATGGTAGGAGATCATTGACTACTAATAATATTATCTAAAATATTAGTACTATCTCAAAATCGCAAATGTTTATCATTTTCTTCTAATTTACCTTTAAGGATATTTACCTCAACCTAATATTTCTTTTCCTTTTCTAGATACCGCTTCTCCATGATTTCTTCAACCTTTCTTCCTTCCTCCACTTGTTGTTTTAAATTGAGAATCTCATTTTCTTGTTCTTCAAATTCTTGAATTAGTTCTTCATTCTGCTTATTTGATTTTTCAAGGTCTTCTTTTAGAGAGACAACCTCAGCTTCAAGACCTTTACAGTAACTGGTTCTTTCTTTAAGTTCCTTCGTTATTGTATCCTTTTCATTCACTTGATTTCTTAATGATGTTACTTCATCCTGCAACCTTTGACATTGATCTTCCTTTTTCCTTGTACTACCCCCTTATTTTGTTTCCTTCCTCCAACTAAGTTTTTAACTTGGTAACACCTTCTTTGTAGTTACATTCTCTTTTATCAAATAAATCTTGTCTATCTCTATTTTTATATGTGATCATTTTAACTTCTACTTTTATGGTCATTAGATTTCTTTCACTTTTACCCATAAGAGAAAATTCAATTGTTTCATTGTCATATTCATTATCTTCAATATTGCATGAACAAGGAAGGTATCACTAGAGGACCAAAAAACAGTACCTGATAATTCTTTTGCTTGATCATCTTTATTCTGAGGTGATTTTGAATCTAAATGTTTTCTTCCATCTAATAGCCAATCATCTCTATCATAGTTACTATCCCTTTGAGATGTATTCTTATTTTGAGGTGCTTTCTTTTTTTGCTTCCTTCCCATTGTCTTGACAGATCTCCTTCAAATGATCAAGCTTCTACAAAAGGAACTTCTCCGCTGCCAATTGTTGGGAAAAATACTAAGAGGGAGGGTGAATCAACATTTTAAAAACTCACAATAATAATTTCCTTTTCTAAAATATATATGCGACTTCACTGAACCCAACTCGCATATGCACACGACTATTGTAAAAGAAACTAGCGCATGCTTAGTAAACTTGTAAAACATCTAATTCTTTATTTGTTAAACTTAAACTTGAATGTAAGAGATTTATTAGGCATTTGATAAGAATTAAGCAGGAGCAGTAAGAACAAAATAAATTATCACACAAAAGCAACACACATGAACAACGAGATTTAAGGTGGAAACCCAATGTGGGAGAAAACCGCCACTGGTGTCATCTCTAACTTCTTTTTAATATAAAGAAAAACTTTTTACAATATTGTACTGGTATAGAATCATACTAGTACACACGCACCCACTTGCAGAAGTCTAAAACCTTTGCTCCTTCTCCATCTCCTACTAGAAGGGTCCTCCAACCCCTTGGCTCTTGTAATGGTGTAAACTTGTACCAACACACAGGCACCAACCTGCAGAAGGCTACAACCTTCACTCGTTCTCTAGCTCATACTGGAAGGGAGCTCCAACCCCATTATCTGATTTACAAACTACCACTGGAAGGAATCTCCAACTCCCTCAACTTTGGGGACCACGTTTCATATATTTTGATACTAGATCCACCTGCTACAACACATCATAACTTGTAGGCCATGTTTCATTAAATTTTCAGACTGGACCCACTACCAACACTTAAGCTCAATATAAATAATCAAACTGTAGCTCATCACTGTAATAAAATCATCAATCTCTGACACAACTGAATCAACCAATCACTGAAACCCAATCAACCGAAACTTAATCAAAAATCAACCAATTAACTAGAACAATCAGATCACCGTAACCAAAACATAGAACTGAACTTAGAATACTACATCAATACATAGAATCAAATGCATGCCTGATAATTCATATGCCAATATGTATACGCTGCTTCTCTTAAAGCAACCCATGTGTATACTCGCTTTTATGTAGAGAAACCTACGTATAGATCTCAATATACTAAAAGCATGTAATTTTCAATCAAACACAAAGTTGACCAGAATTATTATGAAATATTTTGTTAGCTTACAAAACCCCCATACAGGTAGTAGTATCAATAATATTTTCAACCAATCAACATGTAACCAAATTCAACTTTATCATTCAATTAGTTCTACTTCATACATTATTACTCAACTAAGATCAACATTAGGAAATCATTGACAAATATCAGAGATACAGCAACACTGATCAGGTTGATCAGTCATTTATTGGCAGAAAACCTTCCTTTAGATACACGAATTTGAAGAAATGAACCCACGTGTATACACAACTTCACCAAGACCAACCTGTGTACAGATCTGCAAAAATGAACAAAAACCCTTCGTTTATATATGCAACATTGAAGAAGTGAAGCTGAGTGTATATGCAACTTCACCAAGACCAACTTGCATATAGATCTGCAAATTTTGACCTAAAATTATGCATCTCTTCAGAACTTCAGAAAGAACTAGATCATAATATTCAAAGATAGAAACATGTGTCAATATTTAGATCTAGTCAATCCATGAGCAGATCATATAATGAAAAGTCATTTTGTGGCCTCATGATCCTCATCCATCATTGTATTCACCGGTGCATAATTATTTCATATATATGTGTCAACTATGGCCCTTGTAATGAAAATATACTTCAGATTGAAGTATTCATCAAAAACTCTTACACATGCACACTTAGCACTCTGATATTCACCTCCTTATATAGTTAGAACCTTAGTCAATACCATGGGTCGAAACCTTTAGTTATTTCGATGGTA
>APFE030935260.1:20444-34082 GCA_000404065.3 Pinus taeda | reverse complement strand
TGGCTTCCCCAGTAAAAACAGTGTTCATTGTGATTGAATGATTGCATGTGTTTCTATTGTATATTTTCCCTTCCGTAGATTGACTATAAGAAATTTGTGTGTATTGCTTTCAACCTGAATTCATTAGCAGCTGAAAATTTCAATTTATTTGTACAGGCTTCATCAAGTTCTCCTTACTTTTGATTAATATCTTCTTGAAACCATCTTTTCAAGATTTTCCTTCTTTTTTTTGCTTCTTCTACTTGTAGCTTTAAAAGAGTGACATTTTCTGCTTCTTTGTTAAGAACTTGTATTTGTTCCTTTCGTCTTTCATTTTCTTTCCTGAGCCTGCTAATTTATGTTGAAGATAAATCTAGTTCCTTTTGTTTTTTATCAACTTCATATATGTACATTTGATAAAATTCCCTTAGTTGTAATGTCAGGTCTTTCTCTTTATTTTCTGCTTCTTATACTTTGGAGTTTCAAGAGAGAATTCTTCTGAGTGTGTGATTTTCCTTCTATGTGTTATTCCATTATTTCAAGGCACTAATTAATTCTTTTTCCACGTTTTCTTTCGCTTCATCATCATCATCATCATTGTCAGATTCTTTGATATAAGGATTTACATGATTATCAACATCTTTATCTTGACCTGTATGTTTTTGACCTTCACAAAGATCTTGAAGTTTCTCCCAAAGATGCTTGGTTGATGAGAATTTACCAACTTTCTCTTTTACGATGTATAGTAGAGTACTAAGAATTACATTCATAGCTTTCATATTGTACCTTCTAGACTTGTTAGTAGATGTGTCTCCATAAACAATAGATTTCCATACAACATATCCATGAGCTTGCAAATAAGCTTCCATTCTATATTTTCCAGAATACAAAATTTAATTCATTGAACATAAGAATTGGACCAACCTATTTCTCTTCATCAATGATAATAGGATCTGATACTATTTAAATACTTGGAAGTTCCTTTGATTCCTTTGAATGCTTAGTAGATTTCTTCTTTGATTTTCCCATCTCTGCACTTTGATATTTTCCTTCTAGTTGTTAAGCTACTACTGAAGGAACCTGCTCTGATACCAATTATTGGAAATATTGAGAAGGGGTTGAATAAATATTTCTTATCAATTAGTATTATTTTAATTTCATAGAGCATTAATTATTATTAGCATTAGATAAACATAAACATTCATTAACAACATTCAACGATGCATAACAATAAGACACAGAGATTTTTAGGTGGAAACCCCTTTGGGAGAAAAACCACCAAACACTTCTTAATATTTGTCTTCAAAAATATGTACATCAATTTTTTAGCTCCAACTGAAGGAGGCTTCAACCCCCTTATTTATAGGCTCCAATTTGTGGGATGCTCCTACACCTTGTTTACTAGATACAACTAGAATGATGCTCCAATGCCTTAGATTTCAGGCTCCAACCTGACAGACGCTCAAACACCCTGTTTACCAAGTGCTATTGGACGGACGCTCCAACACCTTATGCAAGCTACAACCTGCCCAGCACCACCATGTCACTCCAAAGTGTTCTCGGGATCCAACCTGAAGGAGACTCCACTCTCCTGCCTTGCACCACCCTGCCACCCTAATCAGTCGACGAACCATGTTTCACAAATTTTAGGATGGGTCCCCCTATGCCCTAAATCAATCCAAGAGAAATATAGCACAAATTATGTCAATCAAATCTACCTCTACTCATCAAACTCTAATTGTCAATATCAACCACTTCTATCTTTGTCCAAATTGCACAACAAAACCTAGCTTCACAATTGTAACCAACATTGTTCATCGTATTGATAAATATGTTAATAACTCTAGCATAATTGAGTCCAATTATTAAAAAAAAAATCTGCATTGTATCTACTCTGGCATCACAATCTTGTAATATAGTCACTGCTAACACTATTGACTTGTGCCCACGAGGACAATCCTAGATGCCACTAATCTTATCTATGTCAAATTAGAAGTTGTATCCTTGATGAACTTGGTATAATAGGATGTTTCAATCAAAACCCTAGTTGTTCATACCAATGTCACAAAATTCTCACTTTCTGCCATAGATTGTTAATACAAAATTTACCAAAATATAGTTGTGGATGACTTTGTCCTACTTCAACACAAAATATTGGTGCTCACAAAGATGTCTTTGCAAGCAAGCGGCTTGATATGAATAGGTTTACCTAACTTATAACATTGAAACCCTTACTTCCAGTTTACTTCAGATGTACAATAGTAATTTAGATAATGAAACCTTTACACAACTGATCTTATAACCATACTTGAAGCGAAAACCATGTGACATTGTTGTAGTATTTGACAATGTGGCTTCTTCAATTGATGAATGCACAGTAAGCAAATATTTTTCTTCAATAATTACATGAACAGTAATGATAGGACTTTTTCCTTGCTACAAGTATTAATGAACCAAAACAAGGAAAGTTGTGATTTCTTGTCAAGGAAATATATAATTGTGAATACCCTTCCTTTTAAGTGTTCCTTACTACCTCTTGAATCCAACTAACCAGAGTATGTTTCTTTAAACAGTTCTTAATTTGTGATATAATGAGCATTCCTTTGCAACTATGTATATCTTTGAACTCTCTCTAAGTTGCAAAACCACTCTCGCTTATAAATAAAAGAGAAGTTCTACAAGAGTCCTTGCAAAATCCTTATTTCATTTTAAATCTAGGCTTGTTTAATATTTCCAAATGTTAATGTCACTGCCTGTAGGTGTCAACTGAGTGGCTAGACCGTTGTGATTAGTTTTGCAAATCATATGAGTATATGTATAGAAATTCCTCTAGCAAATAAACAATTAGCCCATTGTTTTGTGTTTTTGGAAGATCCACTTCAAGCACCCTTATGTGCTCTTTGAATGAACTAAAACAAGTGTGTGTGTGTGTGTGTGTGTGTATGTGTGTGTGTGTGTGTGTGTGTGTGTGTATATAATGACTGTGAAAATGAGTGGCCTAATTTTATGTATACAGTGACAGCCATTCATTTTTTTATTCCAAGCACTAGTGTCTACACACATGGCAAGTCCTTAAGTTTGGATTATGCCCTAATACAAATCTTTCATGCGGCTATAAAAGAAATTTCAAAAGGAACCACAATTATTTTAAAACTTTAGGCCTATTGCATCTATACTTGAATGATTATAATAGCTCCAATTTGGGGGTCGAATGTAACCCAAAATTTATCCCTTACATATTCACAGTGAGCAAGAGTCCTTCCTTCAGAACCACGAAAGTTCAAACAGGGTATTCACAAAACTAAAGATTTCATAATAGGTCGCAACCCTTCCAAGACTTGGATGACATACTTGTATAGGCAAGAATTATCTCTAAACTATTACAAAAATACTCTCTTACTTCAAACTTTGATGCCCTAGAGGTCCAAGACCTTTTTTCTGCAGTAGAGAACAATGAATTTTGCTCCTCAGTTTTTGGTTCCTTCACTAGTATTGTAGAGACTAGACTAACAAACCCCTCATCTTAAAGCCTTCACCAAAACCCTCCTACAAACTTTGCCTTTCAGCTGATGTCCAATACTCTAGAAGGCCGAAGGGAATTGCAAAAAATAATCACATAAAATATTCGTTGAGTTTCATCTAGTAAGAGGTGAGATATATATTTATATAGCCTTTGGAGACCACAGGTTAGGGGAACCAACATGCACCTTTTGGAGAAAGATTCACCAATTAAAATTTGAATTTTTAAAACTTGAGGCCTAAGAAATGAGGTCGTTCCACCTTTTGGAGTTTGGGATTTTTAAAATCAAAGATCCTTTCATGTTTTGATAATTTAAGGATAATTGTTGAGATAGTCTGACTATAGACCTTTTTGGTAAAAATCCCATCTTCAAGATTTGACTAATGATAGGGTGCCACATCAACATCTTTTGGGTTTTGACCCAAAACTTGGGTTCCTCATCTTAAAACTGGCATAGCTCATAAACCGTTAGGGCTTTTGGGGTGTGCCACATACCAATGGAATCAACTTGACGAGGATATTCAAATGATCATGGCCTTGAGCCAAAACAAATTGTTTTTCATCATCAAAAATTCAAACAAGTGTTATGCTACTAAGATTTCCAACCATCCTTTGATCGGAGCTTTCAACTGATGCAATCTATACAAATATTAAGAATGTTCATTAATGGGTGTTGGCATCAAAGAAATCACCATTCAACAGGTCCAAGAGCATCTAAGTCATCAAAATCACCTAGGGATCACACCAAGCCTTAGCTACACTAACCCTTAACATGATTGGAGTTTTTGTACCAAAGGGGTTCAAACCAATGACCTTCACATAAGGAGTAATTATTATCATGATAAAGGTAATGCATTATAAAAAATACTTAGCACACATAGCTAACTTCAATTACTTAATCATATTTTTAAAATAATTAAAACTTTGATGAACAACTTAACATACTATTGTTTTCACCACTAAACCACAATTTAATTGACAAATTTCCACCTATATTTAACTTGTAATTTCCATCTTCATAATATTATATTTTTGAATAGAAACATCAAGTCCATATGTGTACTTTAACAACATGTGAGGAATCTATACATACAATCTTATTGGAAATATGGATGGACATTGTAGTACATACTTATATGTCCTTGTGAAACTTTTGGTTGTCCATATAAAAGTTTACTAGAAAGATACTGTCACATCAATATGGTGACTTGTATCTTAAAATCTATTTTAATTGATAACCCCACTAATAAAATGAAAATGTGAAAAAAATATCCAAAGAAAAAGAATACTTTGTGCAAGTATACAGCCGAAGATAAGTAAAACTTATATAAACAGCTTATTGTATGTCCCTAATAATAAATAAAACACCAATAATAAAATAATTATAATACCTAATATTCCCACAATAAAGAAAATACAATCGAATAAACAATAAAGAAAAAGAATAGTATAGTAATAAATAATAAATAATGAAGAAAATAATACCCACACCATAATAAAATAAATAAAATAGTAAAAAATAACAACCATAACTAAAGTTCAAATACATATAAAATATAAATAGAGTACAGTTGACAAAAGTACAATAAAAACAAGAAACCACAGTTAAATTAAGATAACTATATAAATAGTAAAAATAAGTAAAGTTATCAAAAAGTAAAAATGAATAAAATAAGAAATAACTATATTAAGAGAATTACTAAATTAAGTTAAATATAAAATAAAGAAATAAAAGTTGCATGTTGACACATGGAATGTGTGCATGCGGTTCCCCTTCCAATGTTTGCTCTATTTAATAGACGATGAGGAAGACGAGAGGCTATTCCATGATTCTATCATCCATTCTCTTGGGAGAAAAGTGTTGTAAGACAAAGGATTCCCTGGCAGTAGTACGTTGATTGAGGGCTCAGGGGTGACTAGTCGTAGCAAGATTTTGTGCAATTGAGCTTATGGTTGGATGGAGAGTCGTCTCCAAAACTTTGTTGCGGTTAGCAGGATTCAAATAGCGTTCAACACCGAAATCACAAGTAAGGAATATCATCGCCATAGGCAAGTTGTCTTTGCTCATATTTCTTAAATTCGATGTTAAATCGTTGATAAATTGTGTGTTGATTATAAATTGCATAATTGATCTAATTAGTTGCACGTTTTAATTTCAGAGTTGTTACATATGGTATCAGAGCGGGTTTCAACTCTGTGTGACCTTCAGAATAAATGAAAAATACATTAATATATATGATGAAGTTGGATAATAATTAAATCTCCCTCCATAAATTAACAAAGTACCATATCTTGAACCTTAAAATTATAATTAGTTGAGCAATTTTCTCCCTCTACTTGTTATCCACAACCTTGTAATTAATTTTATAATTTAGCGAACACCATGACAGTGAATCCTGAGACTAAATCAGGCAACCTATCGAGCCTCAAAGACAACATAGTCGTAATTTTGTTTAAAGAGGTCTAATAGTGTACTCTCTTTCATTACAATCTATTTCAGTAAAGTAGTTGTGTGAATTGTTCGACCATTATCAAGAAAAAAATAAATAAATAAAAATCTCAATCCATTTGAACATAGAAAACCCAGAGACCCACAAATTATAAAATATAGAATTTTGATAGTCACTATTTTTTTTAAATGGGAGAAACCCCTGGTCTTCTTACAGCGTACCATTATGGAATTTTTGAATCTCCAAACCCAAAATAAGGAAGTGGGAAACTTTCGACGTAAATTTAAATATATAATGTATAGAAGCATCGTATGAATGTAGGTTGCCCTTCAATTCATCTATACTTTGTACATCGTAGAACACAAGAAGCAATAAAAATTGCATTGTGCTAATACAAGAAGTTCCAAGACCAAAGCCAGCCATAATAGTTAAACAAGAGACGTTGCATGGCAGCGAGTCCCTGCATTGATCTAGAAATCTATTTTTGAGAAACAGTACAGTCAGTGCAATTTAATGACACCAACTAATTAGATTTGCCACTGGAACTGGTTCCCGTGGACAGTAGCCAAGATGTCGTAAGGGGCGATCTTGCTAGCACCTTACCTTCTCAAGCTTCGAAACCGAAACCTGAACTTGAATAGTAATATATAAAAAGTAGGAATAGCCAGAAATAGTCATAATAGGAATACCGCAGCTGCAACCAGAACAGTGACCGCAACAGAAAAACGACTAGGCTATTGGATCTCCTCGCCCGCCAGCCAATAAAAATCTAAATCGAAAGTCAACGGGAAAGTAAGCAGAATAGGAATAAGAGGAATATTAGCAACCAGAATATGATTCTTTTGTAATCTTTCCCTCTTTCATAGCCTTCTTAGTAGCAGCAGGTTGGTTCTCTATCTTTCTCAGGTGGTCATGTAACGATTGTTTTGTGTTCTTCGCATCAACCGATTCAGGTAACTCAAGTATGAGTGAAGCTAGTGATCAACAAGAGCAATAGAGGCGGCAAAAAAAGCAGTGGCTTACACCAGAGAATTTGACCAGGTTTTAGTAAAACACCCATCCAGCATAAAAGCTATTGATTCCAGAGGGGTCGGTGACGGTTTGAGTTTGGTTAACCTCATGTCGGAGGAGGGGCTCTGCAAAATTATCAGAAAACAAAATTAAAAAATAAAAAATAAAGCCCCTGAAATTTTCAGCAAGTGAAAAGTGCTACTGATGGGGAGAAAATGCCATGCAAAGGCACTCACCTTGTAAAATAATCGTCATCTTGAATTACATTTGCGAGATGCTCTATCTAAACTATGATTGATCTAAGAGTCTTGGAAGATCGATCGATATATGTTGTTATGCAAATTATTCCAAGAAATTCCATCGTTGTAATGCTATGAATACACATAGATTCTACAATAAAAATTAACATCAATAGCATCTGCATGCACGCTATGTGTGTCTTGCTTGAATGTTATACGTATCTTTGGAAAATCTGTTGTGTCAGAAGTAATAATAAGTATGCTTCTACTACCCATACTACACAGCAGGAAAAATTGAACGGCCATTAAAATTGCATGCATTCAACAAATATTAAATCGAGAAGTGACACTAAATATATCCCTTTTTTCAGAGGAAGAAGTGACGCTCAAGATTAGCATGCATAATATACATGGTATTAACTTCAAATTATATACAACACTAAATAAATCCCTTTTTTCAAATGGAGAAGTGACGTTCAAGATTAACATGCATGATATACGTGTCTTGCATGCATGCTATTTCTGGTATGCTGCTCCAGTGTTCATCTCCTAAACGCGATGATTCGATTGGCATGACGGCTTGCATGGGCTTGCATGTTGAACAAGTGCACCCTCTGGAAATATTATGTCGACTTTCAAAGCTAGTGGCTTGTTTAGTTGTAGAATGAGCTAAGAATGAGTATGTTACAGAGCTTGCTATAGATCTGCGAAGATAAAGCCGAGATAATGCCAGATTCAGTGAGATAAATCCATTGCGACTGCAGAGCCGGTTGGAAGCCCAAAGCATTCCGTTGGAGTTTATAACCCAGCCATCGGTTAGACTGGTTTCAAGCTTCGGGAACTTGTAGTACATTTTCCAAACTTGATGCATAGAGAGGCTAGTCTATGCTACTTTTGGACACAGGAGCCTTGCTAATAAGTCTGAAAAACACCTAGCATTCAGGATTCTTCTCACATCAGACGTTGCAGTGGGTGCGCTCTGGAGAATTTTTCCGTCCATGACACATTTTTTTGGTCAATTTCACCCCAATAATGACACATTGTTGTTCAGATGGTCTATCTTTCATTTTATATCCATAAAATGGGCCCAGTGACTTTCTAAGCTTTCTGTTGTTTTCCACTACATTCTGTTGCATTGAACAGCCTATTTCAGATATGGCGATCAGCTGAGTACGCATAAAAATTTGTTTTGCTTGACTGAAACCATTGAGGGGTTAAAAAGTTTGGGGCTGCCTACCCTATTTTCTTTTCATATTTTCTAATAGTGACTGAATCCCCAAATATGAAATCTGTCTTAAATTGAAAAAATATGAAAAAATATCACTGCATCATGAAGATTGGAAAATTGAAAAAATATGAAAAAAAATCACTGCATCATGAAGATTGGCAAAGCGACCTTTGGGACTGCAATTCATTGTACAGATTTTAAATGGTTTCTTTTTTCATATTTTACATGATTTTATATGGTTTACCATTAAGCATTTTTCGTTCAGGATTTGGGGCCTTTGTACCTTGCATATCGGTTGAAGGCATAGCTACATTTGCAGCAACTACTCTACTCGCTTGGGGATTTAGGAATGGAAATAGCAATTTTGCAAGGTTGAAAGAGAAAGAACCTAAATTCTATCATGCCTCTGCCACACTTAAAGAATTGTCTGCATGTTCACATGCACAAGTGCTTGCCTACCCTTTCTTTTCATATTTCCTAATAGTGATTGAATCCCCAAATACGAAATCTATCTGAAATGGAAAAATATGAAAAAATATCACTGCATCATGAAGATTGGCAAAGCGGCCTTGAGACTGCAATTCATTGTACAGATTTTAAATGGTTTTTCTTTTTTTATCTTTTACATGATTTTATATGGTTTACCATTAAGCACTTTTCGTTTAGGATTTGGGGCCTTTGTACCTTGCATATCGGTTGAAGGCATAGCTACGCCTGCAGCAACTGCTCTACTCGCTTGGGGATTTAGGAATGGAAATAGCAATTTTGCAGGGTTGGAAGAGAAAGAACCTGGAACCTTCAAAAATATATAGTGAAATAAACATTACCTATCAGTCTGTCCTTGTTCTTACTTTAACAGGTAAAAAATACTATAGAACAATTACTTCTTACTTTCACAGGTAAAACTATAACAATTTTAAATGGATACAAGCAACAAGAAGCGTTTAGTTGAATTTTACATATTTGCAAGCAACAAGAGGAGTTTAGTTGAATTTTACATATTTATTAGCAAAATAATGGCTTCTTTTCGAGACTTTTTATGACATATTGAGCATCGAAAGATGCCATACTTGTTGCTGCTTAGATAAATGATATGTTTTCCCTTTCATATGCAAATTCCTGCTCACATGTCCTTATCCAAGACTGCTATATCGTCTCAGGTGATGATATTACCGCAAAAAACTCTCATTTTTCTCGCTTCCTGGGGCGTGAAGCGGGTTGTTCCGATCTGTTGTGGTTGCCTTGCTGAAGCAAGGGCACAGCAAGTTGTAGCGATATTACATATTCTAAGGTCTGAACCAATAGCTGGATGTTCTAGATGTTCCTCCCATGCATCTCAGAGCCATTTGTAAGCCATGTGACCATGTGTTTGGCAACCATGTAACCGAAAAAGAACATATCACAGATGGGAGATATAATATAATATATACAAGCATACTTGTGTTCTTCTTATCAGAGATGGGAGAGCATGTTATTTAATGCCCTCTATTAATGCTAGCATTAGTTTAGTAACATTTAAAGCTTTGAATAGCCCCAAGAGTTAGCTCAATCGGTCAAATCAAGTGCCTCGCCAATGGGAGGTCACAGGGTCGAATCCCAAAAGCTCTTGGGGTCAGGTTAGTAAATAGGCTGAGGGGTGTTCATGCCCTTCGGGTGGCGTCCACTCAGTGTTAAACAACCCTGGACGTAGCGGCTACCCACTGACCCGGGTATCCGTGAACCAGTATGTGAAAAAAAACATTTACGGCTTTGAAAATATGAACAAACAAATAGGTCATAATCTATGCTTTTTGCCTCCCCACCTTGGGAAGAGACCAAATAAGATGGTAAATCCATCCATGTTAAAAAACTTTGATTATAAATCAAAAGCCAGCACTAAGAAACAAGTCAAAACAGCTCTAAATAATGCTAATTCCATCGTTTTCGATTACTACAATCTCTAGTCATTGCCAAATGGCAAGGACTAATAAAACTTATGCTAGTTAAACCATAGGGCTTTTCACAACATGATTCTCACTATTTCTGAAATCCCGAGGAAAAGCTTCAAAGGTTAATATTAGAACTATAGAGGAACCAAAGTGTTCAGCGAAAAATTATTATTAAAATCACCTGTTTTCACATATACACATACAATACGTGTAATAGCATGTGTATTTCTTTAAAGAGTGAGTTACACAGTTTAATGTTCTAGAGTGGAAGTCTTGAGTATAATAATATAATAAAGTAAAAGATATTTAAATATAGATCCTACAAAATATTTCATCAATAAAATATACAATAATTGTATGTATCATATATTATTGTATGTATTATTATATATTGATGTTAAAAGTAGGTGCCTTTGTTTTTAAAATTATATACGTCAATCTGAAATTACATTCTTTTCCATGTAATTTTATATTACACTTTTCCATGAAATTAAAAAGTGGAGCAAATTAATGTTTATTTTATAATTTATATTATTATTTAATATATAAAATATTAATTGAAAAAGTCGGATGGATGAAATATTTTGATATATTGTATATGTTATTATGTGAATTCCAAATTTTATAAATTTGGTAACGATTTATTTAAAAATAGTATTTTATATATTTTAATTTAATTTAAAAAATTTTGACTATTTAGATTGGGGCTTCATTAGATGTTTATTAGCTAAGATTGGCTTGAAATCAAATGCTATAAATTGGATAATGGCATGCGTCGAGAATGTGAACTATTCAATCATCATAAACGGATCTCCTTCCCCATTCTTTCGTGCAGAAAGGGGGCTTCGCCAAGGTTGCCCACTCTCTCCGTTGCTATTCATTCTAGCCATGAAGTCCTTAAGCCTACAGATAAATAAGGCTGTCACTGAGAACAGATGCAGGGCCGTAAAGATTTGTAGGAACAACTTTATCTCACACAATTTGTTTGTTGACGACGTACTAATATTTGTCATGTTGTGCAAGATTTCGTGGACATGTTTATATGACATATTAATTAAGTTTCAAAGCGCCACTAGCTTACAAATAAACAAGTCAAAATCCACTCTCTTCCACAACGATGCCAATATGGAAACAGTGGAATGGATATCTTCATTGTTTGGAGTTGAAGCGAGATCAATAAAGGACGGTATAAAATATCTGGGCTTCAGGCTAAAGGCAAAGGGTTAGACCAAAGATGATTGGCAATGGCTAATTGATAGTTTCTATAAAAAGATCACAACATGGGAATACATATTTCTATCATTGGCAGGTAGAATCGTGCTTACACAAGCAGTATTGTCGCAACTTGCAGTATACTGGGCTCACATCTTCCTTTTACCGGCTAGTATCATACAGAAAATAAACAAGGTGACCACAAATTTCATATGGAGCGGCAAAACGGTCAAAGAAAAATATCATCTCACTAGTTTGAAAAAGATCTCGCAGCCAAAGTCTACAGGTGGTTGGGGACTTCTCGACTTGAGGGCCTTTGGGAAAGCACTGCTGTGCAAATCTCTATGGAGGGGAATATTTGGGGAAGGGCCGTGGAGCACCACAATTAAACTTAAATATATGAGAGGCAAGAAGCTGGAATACTGGTTTCGCCTTGGAAGGATTGGCGCCAGAAACGGGTCTGCGATTTGGCTCAGCTTCCGCAAAATAGAGAAATACTTTCTAATGAACCTAAAATGGTCCCTCCAATCTGGCACAAATATCCTCATTGGGCTCGACCCCATCATGAGCGGGCATGAACACATCTCCATCCCCGAGCGGATCCTAATCTTTCTCCACAGTAAGGGCTTTTTCACATGGGACAAGCTCATTGCTGGTTGGCAAGGCCCCCTTCCTTCATGGAAAATGGCCACTGATCTTTGTATGTCGGAGCCTATGGCTAGCCATTGGAACACAGTCAAGAATGCCTTAAGATGTTGCGGTTTTCACAGATCAAGGTCACATGATTATCTCATCTGGAAGGTGCCTAATGCTGAGGAACAGGTTCGCGTCAAGGATATATATACACACCTGATTGGTCCAATATCCCCGCATTCTCTCCCCATTTTCCCTACAGTCTTCTGGAAAACAGGCTACTCTCCAAAACTTATATATTTCTCGTGGCTGATGTTTAACAACAAAAATCTATCCTGGGAAAATTTAAGAAAAAGGAAGTGGCAAGGGCCGAGCAGGTGTCTCTTGTGTAAAACAGAAGAAGAAACAAATTTTCACATGTTCTTCCAATGCAAATCCATTCAGCATCTTTGGCACGAATTGGCAGGCCTATATGGCTTCCCCCTGGTCGCCCATGCTTATACACGCGCAGCTTTTGAATGGTGGTGTGGATACCGGGATTCATGGCACTCCTTCATTATCATTGTCATATGGTGTGCATGGAGGTGGCGGAACCGAATTATCTTCAAGGATGTTCAGGAGTCTCTCGATGATATTTTACAACACATCATTTCCATCCACGACTCTATTCCGAAAAACCTTCCCAATCTGAAAGCAATCAACAGAAATGGACAAGAAACTTTACAAGCCCACCCCCCAATGGCCTTCTTTGATGGCGCCGCCCAACAGAATTCATGTGGCTGCGGAGCTCTCATTATTATGGACGAGGATCTCCATTACAGACTCTCTTGGAATTTTGGAAAGGGAACCAACAACTTGGCTGAAGCAAAGGCCCTTGCTGGTCTTCTTGCCTTTTGCATTTATCTTGATATACGCACCATCTCCATTTTCGGGGACTCAAAAATCATGTTCGATCATGTAAATGGAAAATGCCACATCAAATGCCCGCACCTTTCTACTTGGATGGACAGGATCATGTTCTTTTGTGGCCATTCGCGAGAATGCACCATCAAGCACATCTACAGAACATAGAACCAGCTTGCAGACTGCCTGTCAAAGAACGGTCTTTATCTTGATCCAGGCTGCTGGTCCTTGGAGGTAAAGTCTGGAGGGGAAGCTTTTTCCATACAGGACTTCTCTCTCCCAAGTTTTTGATTATCTGATCTGGTTTTCTCATCCTTTTTTGTTTTCCAAGCTTTTATATGGCATATATATGTTTTTTGTCGACTCTTCCCCTCTGTTCATGCACGATGTGTCTCATCTACATGGAACGGCTTAAGTAACCTTATCCTCGAGTTTTTGTGTTCCATGTCCCCAGATTATCCAGTCTCATCAGCATGATATGTACTATTTTGTATCTGTTATATCGACTCAATATAATATAATTTAGCTTTTTCTT
>APFE030935260.1:1448-17237 GCA_000404065.3 Pinus taeda | reverse complement strand
TTACTAAATTAAGTTAAATTTAAAATAAAATAATAAAAAAATTAAAAGTTGCATGTTGACACATGGAGTGTGTGCATGCGGTTCCCCTTCCAATGTTTTCTTTATTTAATAGACGATGAGGAAGATGAGAGGCCATTCCATGATTCTATCATCCATTCTCTTAGGAGAAAAGTGTTGTAAGACAAAGGATTCTCTGGCAGTAGTACGTTGATTGAGGGCTCGGGGGTGACCAGTTGTAGCAAAATTTTGTGCAATTGAGCCTACGGTTGGATGGAGAGTCGTCCCCAAAACTTTGTTGCGGTTAACAGGATTCAAATAGCGTTCAACTCCAAAATCACAAGTAAGAAATATCATCACCACAAGCAAGTTGTCTCTGCTCATATTTCCAAAATTCGATGTTAAATCGTTGATAAATTGTGTGTTGATTATAAATCGCATAATTGATCTAATTAGTTGCATGTTTTAATTTCGGGGTTGTTACAGCTACAACACATAATACTACAAATATACTAATAAAAAAACTCTCAAAAGTGCTTCTTTCTACTTAAACATTGAGCACATATCCCATGTCAAGAAATGAAACAAGGCAGCACCAAATCTTGGTAAAGGGAATATCATCACTCTCACTTGACCAACTTATTAACCATTTGATGATACAAATATATTTACAATTTCATCAATTTGGAATTATGTAAAAATGTCATCTTCATCAATCATATAATAGATTTTTTGAATAATTTATATGGCTTCCACTAAAATAGAGTCGTCAAATTTATTTATATAGTATATTATGGAAGGAAGAAGGAGATTTTTATAGTTGTAAAATCTATTCCAAACCACCATTAAGCATGTGTATGTAACTAGCATTTATTATTTTTATTCACACATGCATGCACACATATACATGTCACACAAAAGAGAGAGAAGAAGGTTGAGGAAGCAAACATGACTACCTTATAATCAAGGATCATTATTTTTGTAAATGTATTGTTAACATGAGAATCATGATATGTTAAAGCTTGTACATTACCATTATCTAATACAACTAATGTAAAATGAAACTTTCTCAGTTTTACTTATATAATTCTTAATGATTCCTAAAACCACATCCAAAAAGACCTTCCTTTCAAAATAGCATTTCATACTTGATAGACTTCATAAATAATTTATATTACAAGAGTATAATCCTTGTATCTCTACAAAATACATCAATAGTGGATCAAAGTGTATTGAGTTAATGATTCTAGCAAGGGATGAAGCTTCTGATTGATATAATGGTATCGATTGGTTGACACGAGATTTACAATTATATGAAGTCAATATATGCTATACATATTATATTTATTGGGAGGCAAGCACTTCTTAAGAAAGCAAATAGAAATGTTTAAGTAAGTAATAGATCCTAGCACGGTGCCAGGATGATAAAAATCTTAATGCCTCTTCTTCTCATTAGAAGGTCCTCTTCTTTGAAACCCATTTCTTATATATTTTCTTTCCCACTCCACACTTTTACTTTTATTTGAGACGCCATGAATGACATCCTTATGCAACAAAATATGTATGAATCGTGAATAATTGTGGGCAACATAGACCACATTATTTTATCTAATAACCATTGATACCAAGTAATGGATTTTTTAATATTATTACTAATTTTGTAACAATGTTTCCATTTTCATCATTATAGTGATAGATTAAATTATTTTATTTGTTGTCAAATTGTAACAATGTTTCCATTTTCACCATTATAGTGACAGGTTAGATTATTTATTTTATTTTTTTATCTTTTTTCTTTTTAAATTGCATATTTTTATTTCAATGTCACATGCACATCAAAACAAACATAAAAGACATATAAATAGAATTCAATAAATCCTTACAAGGATTCTAATCTATTAAGATCCTAAAGGATAAGTAATATTGAGAAGGGACAGCCCGTAGGGGTTTGGTCTAATGGCAAGTGAACGATTTGCTAAGTCATTTGTGCAGCTATGCAGGTCACGAGTTCAAACCCCAAGAGTACCCGGGGGACGTTCAGGCGGGTTGGGTGGGCCCTCCTAGAGGTTATAGAGGTAGCTGATGGGACTCGACCCCGTGTAACGCGAGTTCGATACCACCACCGTTGTCGATTCCTCTAGTAAAAATTATATGATATTATGTATTGTATGTATGTATATGTGTATAATATATATATATATATATATAGAGAGAGAGAGAAGAGAGAAGGGGACAATTAACAATAAACCAATGCATGGATCTTTCACTTTCTAAATGATCACAAGAAAAACAAACAATTGCACTCTATAATCTTTTAAGTGATAAGAGACATTGACTTCGTCCTTTTCCTTTGATATGCTCCACACAACAGATTCCATGAATCATAATCTTTATATAATAAACACATATATTGTAAATACTTTGTCAGCTCGAGGGGTTAGTGTAATTGATTGTTGTCAATGTTATTGGTCATTTATCTAGTTCTATGCTTGCAAAGGTCTAATTTGAATCCTCATGGTGAGGCATGCTAATCTATATTGATGAGTTTACTAGGAATGTCATTCATGAATGTGGGGAAGCATCCTACAAGGTTTTATTTGGAATAAAATATGATAGACATGTTGTTAAAGTAAAGTGAATGATACTTAATTTCAAATTTTGAAAATTTCTATCTACTCATTGAAAAAATATTAGATTTTTCAAATTGTTTTCTATGTTAAATAATATGGGTCAAATAATTTTTTGTTTTCATCACAAGCATCAACACATTAAAATAAATAAATAAAAATAAATCTAGATTTAAAAACAATGTCCTATTTATTAGAACCCTAAAAAGAGTGATGTAAGGAAAAACAACAATTAAGTAATATACAAATCCTCCACTTTCTATCCAAACCCAAAAAAAAATCATCTATAACATGATTGTCATAATTATAATCTCTATTTCCTATCAAATTCTCATGATAATTATAATCTCTATTTTCTTAAACTTATTTTATTTTTTATAAATATTAATATAAATTTAAATTCCATTTCAAACTTTTTCTTTTAATTTTTGACTTTTCTAAATATTAATATAAAAATCAATTTCAATTTCAACTTTTTCCTCTCCTCTCAACCTCTATCCTATCTTAAAAACCTTAACCTTTATGATGGGCCCTGATTCACTATATACCTTGCATTATCAAGGGAGTATGTAGGCCAACTTTTCATACTCTAACAAAACTTCTCCGTCTTAAAAACCTTAACCTTTATGATGGGCCCTGATTCACTATATACCTTGCATTATCAAGGGAGTATGTAGGCCAACTTTTCATACTCTAACAAAACTTCTCCGTCTATGTTCCTTTATGCATTTTCAACATTTCATCTAGTTAAATAACTCGTCAATGTGGACCCTCCCAAGCCATGATCTCATCATTGATGTATAACCAACATAGCTTAAAATATGAAGTTTGAATTTATAAAAAAATTAATTTTAAATGTAAATTCTTATATTTTTCTTAATAATTGTAATTTCTCCTATTTTTTTTATAAATTTCAATTGTGATAATCTAATTTCTACTAAATTTTTTTCATAAATTTCAATTATGATAATATAATTTCTTATAATATTGCTTAATAACTTGTAAATTCTACATATTTTTTTTTTAAATTTCAATTGTGATAATATAATTTCCAGTAATTTTGTTTAATAATTTGTAATAACCAAATTGCTTTTTCTCTTCCAACAAATTTGACAAATTTATTTAAAAAAAAGAAACCATATAAAAATCAATAAATTTATTTAAAAGAAACAATTAAAAACTAATTAATAGATTTCTTTATAGCATTATAAGAAGTTAAAAACTAATTAATAGATTTTTTTATAGCATTATAAGAAGTTAAAGGGGTGCACTCATTCATGATCAGAAGATTGTTGGGTGCAAATTTTTATGGGCTTCTGAGAATTTCTCTTTCTATTTAGAGATGAAGTATTCATTTTTCACTTAAACTCTTAATAAGTATTAAATTATGTTAGGGGCTAAAACATAGTAATAATATATCAAATTATTTATTAATGTTTGATTCCCGGTAAGTGGTTGGGACTAGATGTAAATTTATGAAAAAATTGTATGGAAGGGTGTGCTCATTAATAGTAATATAGCCAAACATAGCATTGGTTTGTTAATAATGGTTTGTACATCAAACGAAAGTAAAAGTATGTTTTTGAACAAAAGTAACACCTACTACATATCATAATAACATATCAAAACAAAGGTATGTATGGCTTTGAGGAACAAAAGAACTTATGAACAATGGTTCTCAAGTTACTTCATAGAGGTAAAATGACACTTCTAAACAAAAGAAACATAGGTTACTTATTGCAACAACATAGTCGAACTAAAGTGCTTATTGTGAGGAATGTCTCATAGGTTCCTTGTGGTGGATGAGGATAAATATCGTCATGTGTGAGTGTTATGCTAATTATATGTGCAGGGAGGATAATGCCATGTCAACATCTCAAAATGGTTGGTGCCACGATTCCATAGATGCCACCTGGAATAACATTACTAGAGTGTAGATCGATGTCCTTGATAATTATGACGCATTGGTGTGGTGTTATCCTTTTTGCACATTGTGGCACTATTTGTGCAACATAATTCTAAATGGCATCACCAACTATCACGAGTCAAGACTTTCCGTTCCACTTGAGTGTCCCATACCACTCAAGAAGCCTAGTCACTATGTGACTTTAGCATGACCTTGCTAGTCCAGCATGACCATCAACCACTTGTATTACCTAGAATATGCATAATTAACACGTCATAGCCAAATCCAAGTTAGACAACTTTAACTATATAAAATATTAGAGGGCTTGTTTCACCATAGGAAATGTCATGTCATTTCCACTTGACCATAAGCAACCCATTGTCACCTACACTAAGCCAAGCATGCTTGAACAATTTACTGTCCAACATGAGACCATGCTATCATCGATCTAATTTGCATGTGATAGTAAAGAAGATCATGTCTCTCCTTTGTTAGGAATTCACATATCTTCAATGCTCTTATCAACAATGTTGACTTGCCATGGACAACACATACAATCTATCACATTACTAAGATGCATTATCTTCCATTAAATCTCGCTATTTGGGATCTCGTCAGTCATCCGTCCTAGTTGACAATAGATTTTTCGTCCTCCTACCTTGTGTGCTAGTACATCATCCCTAACCATCTCATGAATCACCATGAGTTAGTCACTAAGGTTACCAAAGCATATGGACTTGGCATGCAACTTGCCAACTTGGCCTAGCACACCCTTCATTGTGTCATTACCAATGGCACCTCAAGTTGGGTCCTTACATTATCCCCCACATGAACTGTTGATGTCCTCAATAACATAGTCCCATTAGATCCTTCAATAAAAAGGGTGTTGGTGGTGAAGAGACATTTCCACATTCAAATACGAGTGATACCATTTTTCACTAGACTTGACTTTTCATTTTGATTAAGTATTTCATATCACTCAAGAACATTTGTCTTTGTACAACATTGCCATGACTTTACTAGTTGAGAATGATTATTAACTGCTTGTATCACGGAATACACCTAACCAACATATTTTAATCAAAACCCAGGCTAGGCACCTTTAATTGGAAAGAATGTTAGAGTGCTCATTTCACCTGAGGCAATGTTGTGTCTTCACCACCCAAACATAACAACCCATTGTTGCCTCCTTTAGATCAAGCATACTTGAACAATCAATTGCCTAATGTGAGGTCATGCTATCATCCATTTAAGTTGATATGTGATCGTTAATGAAGATCATGTCCCTCCTTTTTTAGGCATTCACATATCTTCCTTGCATTTATCATCATTGTTACCTTGCCATAGAAAACAAACATAATCTATCACATGGTAAGTCACCTTGTCATTCATCCTACTCGATAAGACATCTTTGGTCCTCCTAGCCTATGTGCTAGTACATCATCCTAACCATCTTAGGAATAACTTTGAGACAATCACTAAGACTGCCAAAGCATATGGACTCTCCATGCAACTCACCAAATATACTTCACACACCCTCCATTGTACTATTGTCAATCAATAACACCTCATGTGAGATCCTTACGCCAACCATTTTGAGATGGTATTAGGACTTTAACTTTCTTGCACATTGACTCTAGTCCTGATGATGAACCACAATGAATGGTTTGAAACACGTCGACCATATATTTCTAAATGTGATTTCGCAAACAAACAAAAAGTTCTTTCTTGAATTGTAATATTATTCATTTTGAAGCACACCTTAATCATCCATTAATATTGTTCTAGAAAACATCTATATAATAATGGCATTAACAATAATTCCGAGATATTTCTATAGTATTATTTTCACTATTCATTGTGACTCTTGTAACATCAACAACAATTTTGAGATATTAATATAATATTATTTTGGCTATTCATTGTGACACTTTTAACATCAACAACAATTTTGAGATATTAATATAGTATTTCATTTTCACTATTCATTGTGACACTTGTTACCAATAAAATTTATCCTTATTATCCCTGTGGCACACGGGTATTGCAATCGATAATTAGTTGGCCATGCATTAATTTAGTCAAACATTTTATATATTTTTAGTTTTACTAAAGTAAAACTTTAGAAAACAAAATTCTTATTATGTTACCATTATTTTACTGAAAATTATCTCTCCACTAAATGGCTAAACCTTATTGGAAAATGCCTCGAATTTCACAATTGCAAAGTACATATGCCAGATTCCTCTCCTTGTCTACTCATGTGTGATGTGAATGCGAAGATCAGAACACAATTGTTTTCGTGATGCCTATATCACAAGGTTGTTTCTTCTGCCACACATCAATGAACAACTCTTGTCGAGAAATTATTATGCAAAACACTATCAATCTACTGTCAATGCTAATACCACATATGATACCTACCCCTCATTAATGACACGTTGTGAGTGTACTTATACCATACAATGTTTGTATTTAAGTTTGTTATCTTATTAAAAATTATAAATATGGAAATACATCCTATGAAAATAATAATAAAGGATATTAAACACTTTTTGAGATATTGATGGTTCATAGTAATTTGTCTTTTCTTTGTGAATGTACTTATATCATACAAAGTATTTATCATATTTAAAAACTAGTTTAATTAAAAATAATAAATAAATAAAATAATATAAATATGAAATATGAATTAAGTTTTGGGATAACTCCAAATTATTAAACGATTCCTAATTACCAAACAACATTTGTTTTAATAACTAATTATATTCTTTTTTATTTTTTTGGTAAATATTTAAAAACAAATTAAATATAAATTTCATCAAGTTTTCTCATAATTTAAATATTAGTATATTAGGTTTGTTTTTAATAATCAATCATATTATTTTTATTTTAGGAAAATTTAAAAACTAATCTAATTGAATGTAGATGTTTTTAGTTATCTATATTGTAGAAACAAAATCCAGAAAAAACTATGTAAATCTTTTTAGTTTTAGGTAAAAAATTAAGAACTAATTTAATTGAATGCAGATTTTCATAGTTGTTTATATTGTATGGAATTTTCGAAACAATATTTCGAGTGGACATTCCATCTATCTAGTGCTTGATGATGGATGCAGTGTCTAAACAAAATCTACTACACTTTGATGATGGATGCAATGTCCACAAAAAATCTATTGCACTTTGGAATTCCTACTGATAAATCAAACCACGTACTTACATCTTATATTTTAATGGTAGATCTACTTGCCTGAATTTTGATCTCAAATCTACTAGTGAATTTTGATCGTAATATTGAATCTCCCACTAGATTTCATGACCATCAACAAAACTTTGTTGATGCTATATGATCAAACCTACCAAATCAATCTGATTTCATTTGATTTCTTCAAAGACCGACATCAAAATTCGTTCACTCAGACTAAGATCATCCTATTTATATAAAAATCTTGCTCATAATTACTTAACACCTTTTTGGAGAGTAAATCAACCCTCAGTAAATGTTGGAAGGAAACGTTTTTTTTTCACACAATTGAGTTCTAGTGGACAGTTCTAATAGCCAATGTTCTACTAGATAGTTGTCATAGCCAATGTCACATAGCTCTTTTACTATTTTTCACTTTAATTTACCTATCTTTAAGCTAAGCGGCAGGGAATAGCTACTATGTAGCACTGGTTTATCCTCATAATACATTACACATCTAAATAATATTTATTCTCATCCATCATGAAACATGACACATCTCAATGTGAGTAACAAATTCACATGCCCTGTGGGGAGCTCTGTTGCGATGGTGAGTGTGGGTTTCAAAGTCGAGACCATCCGTAGTAACTGAGAGAGGGTCTCGAGCTCCAAGAGATTACATCTCTTTGTCTGGGTTGCTCACGGTTAGAGTACTCACTCTGCAGGGGGTTTTTGTTCCACATTTCATGGTGATGAGAGACATTGGATGCACTTGAAGGGTAAAGGTTACAAACCACTGTTTTGTTACCTCGTGCTTTCCCACTCTAACTACAATTTCACATTGCAACCAAGGGTGGACCTTTGTGGTCACGCGTTTTCTGCTGGAAGCTTACGAGACTGTGGGTCAGTCTCGCATGAGCATTAAAATAAACCCTTGTCTTTTTTGTGTCAAAACAGAAATCATTTTTGTAAGAGGGTTTGAAGCAGATTACAAGGGCGTTTGTCAAGATACGATGGTCTCGGGTGAGGGTAACCCCAATAGGAGGCGCGGTGGTAAGATTGTTTTTACAAGTTACTTTGGAACAGAGACATCGTTCTCTACTTCCCTGCCTTAGGTCAATAGTCATTTTATTACTATTCTAGGAATGGCGCACTATTTTCTTAAGCAGCTGGATCCCGGATGGATGAACAGCTACTTGACTATACTGCTGACTCCCTTGTTTATGAGGATATTTGGGTCAATTTCACTTGACTGGTTGCAGCTTTGACTATGCTGGTGATAGCCAGTTTACCGGTCACAGGGATTGAGATAGTTATAACTCAAATGGAAGATATGGAGGTCTCCCCGAGACCCTAGATTTGACTCTACCCCTGACAGTTATGGAAGGAATATTTATTCTGGAAGAAGGTACGGAGTTACCTTTCCTACCCATCCCCTCCCCATTAGACCTGAACTCATGGTCGTAGGCCTTCTCAGCAACAAAAAATACCCCAAGGCGAAGTGGGTGTTTTTGGAGAAGGACCGAGTAATTTGGGACAAACAGCACAAGGATTGCTGCCTAAACAAGTTGGAATCCTTGGGACTGCCCCTTTTTATGCAACATTCCAACCAATCGACTCAGCCCCTCCATCAGGCTGCTTCATAGGCATGCCCGGACAGGACCAAGTGTCGGAAGGAAATCGTTCTGATTCTGAAGACATTGGCCTCGAGGAAGGAGAGCAAGAAACCAAGGCGCAACCAAAGCAAACAAAAAAATCAAGGAATTCAAAAGTCAGAGAAAGGGGCAGGCAATTAATCTTTGGAGAAGGAATCTCTATGGCACAAGCGGCCCTCACGGAGAGCACAGTGTTAGTTGGAAGGGTGAGAGGTCGAAATCACTCTCCGATGTGCCTTCGAAAGTGGACAACGGAAATTTGGGGGAATCTTCTCATTCAACTTCCAGGTATTCTCTCACTTTCCCGGGATTGGTTTGCCCTAATTTTCACTCATCTGGACTAGGTAGACTGGGTCCTCACGCAGTATTGGCACATTGAGATGACACCAATGCTATTGAAGCGATGGTCGCCAATGTTTGACCCAGAAAAGGAAAATCATGGAGTGGAGCCAATATGGGTCTGATTGCGTGCTCTCCCGTTACGATTTTGGGGGGACAGATCTTCAAGGCAATAGGAGATGATTTGGGTGTCTATCTGGTTCATGATAAAACCTACCAAGACACAGGTTGCCTAGCATTGGCATGTATTCTAGTGCATCTAGATACCAGAGAAGGTTTGGTAGAGAGCTACCTGCTTGAGATGGGAGACATTACTCGGAGGAAAATATTAGATTACAAATGCATTCCCTTCTGCTGCTGCAAATGTCACGAAGTGGGGCATTTATATAAAGACTGTCTAAGAATTTTAGGACAGAATCAGATCCCGGCCAAAGCATTGGCCTCAACCTCCACTCAAACTTTGGATTCAGACTTCGTTTTTCCAGTGGACCTCCAAGAAAGTACTTCGCCCTCTTATCAGACTCTGCAGTAGGCCGCAGCTCACCAATCTGCAAAGGCATTGGATCGCCCCCCTGAAAAATCCAAAACCCGGGACACAGCTTTCGCGGGTACTCCCTACTCCACTCTTCCTCATTATTCTCATTTTATTGAAGGTTCAATAAATTTATCTTCTTCATTGAACTGTGTAGTTTCTCAAATTGAAGTTAATAAATTATGCTCCTCGGTATGTCCTATTCCAGCTGCCCCTCCCTCATTGTCTTCCCCCATTCCCCAACCCTCTATGGATAGGACCGCCTGCCCACTCGATGATCGCCCGCTATCAAGTGGGCCGCACCAGTATTTCCTCAGATCCCTCCCTGTCGCACCCTCTCTGGTCCTAGGCTTGGACCTAGACCCCTCTCCTTCAATTACTCTCAAACCCTCGTGTGGTCGTCAATCAAAAATTTCTAAGGCTATTAAAAGGGCTAGTGTTGAAGTAGCCTCTAGGGTCCAATCCCCAATCAACTAGGTTCTTAGAGAAAAGAGAAACCCTCACTCCTCACCCCCATGATCTGTCTTTCCTTTAATTATAGGGGTCTAGCCAACCCAAACAAAATAATGGCTCTCAAGAGGCTCTGTGAAACTGAAAAGTTGGATGTTAATTTCCTTCAAGAAACTTAGGGGGAAGGTCACCAGATAAATAAGCTTCTCTTAAGTTTTCTCCCAACTTTGGAATTTCATTTTCTGGAATTGAAAGGTTGCTCTGGTGGTTGTGCCTTGGGGTCTAACACTCGTTCAACAAAAATCCTAAATGTTTTAGGAGGAGAATCTCTTCTTGGTGCGGGTATCTTGTCTATGGAGCTCAGCAAACCATTTAGGTGTATCAACATCTATGGCCCTTGCCAAAACAGAGAATTCTTCTGGAATAGAATCATGGAGGTTAATTTTATGAATCAAGATAATATAATTATTGGTGGAGATTTAAATTTCTCCCTCGGTACAGCGGAATCTTGGGGTTTCAGGGGTCAAAGTGATCATCTCACAACTGTTTTTGAAAACTTGTTGGATGCTCACGATTTTCTAAATATTGACCTTGTTAAATTAAACTCAAGCCATCTTGGAGTAATATCATATTGGGGATAGATGCCCTTGCTAGAATATTGGACTGATTCTTGATCAAAGTCCCTCTTATGGCAAGTTTAAATCTCTTTCATCAATGGGTGGGGAGTGGTGGGATCAATGATCACTCTCCTATTTTTCTGGAGCTTGGGGGTAATCTTTCTAAACCCTTTTCGCCTTTTAAATTTAATTCCTCTTGGTTGTTGGAGCTGAGTTTCAGTAATTTGGTCTTGGCATCTTGGATCCATTGCTCTCAGAATGAAACTTCCTCTCCAAGGGAGCTCTTTGCAAAAAATCTAGCAGTTCTAAAAGGCAAAACAATAACCTGGGCTAGATTAAAACAAAGAAAAGAAGATGAAGATCTACAAAGGATTGAAAAGGCTCTATTAGCATTCGAAGAATCAATTCCCACTAGATCGAACTCGGCTAAACCAAAGTTGCATCTAATTCAACTGGAAACAGACAGAATTAAACTTCTTTGCTTAAAAGAAGAAACCTGGAGGCTCAAGAGTAGAGCAATCTGGCTCAAAGTAGGTGATGAAAATTCATAGTTCTTTCACCAATATGCAAGGGGTCGAAAAGCCATTAACATAATCTGGGAATTACAAGACTCGGAAGGAAGGAAAGCGAGAAATTTTAAGCAACTGGCTGACATGGAGATTAGCCATTTCTCTAATATCTACAAAGCCCCCATTGGAATAACCCTTCCAAGCATCATTCGCATTACTAAAGCTCTCCCCAGATTTATCGAGTTGGAGGAAATTGAAGATCTAATCTCTCAAGTTACTAGAGAAGAGCTTGAAGTTGTGCTGAAGTGCTTTCATAAAGATAAGAGCCCGGGTCCTGATGGGTGGCCGGTTGAATTCTTCAGTTCCTTTTTTGATTTAATTGGAGATGATCTCATCCAGACCATTGAATAAAGCTGAAATTCTGGCAGAATTTTGGAGTCCTTCAACTCGACTTTCCTGGCCCTTATCCTCAAATCTGATAACCTTTCCTCCCTTGACAATTATAGACCCATATCCCTCTGCAATACCATTTACAAAATCATCTCCAAAACAATAGCCCTCTGTATTAAGCCCTTTCTTTCCTGAATGATATCCAAGGAACAATTTGCCTTTCTCAGCCATCACCAGATCCATGAAGCAATTGGAACTACTCAAGAAGCTCTCCACTCAATTAAGAAGCTCCATTAAAAGTCAATCATCCTAAAAATTGATCTTTCCAAAGCTTTCGATCGTACTTGTTAGTCCTACCTCAAGATAACTCTCAATCACATTGGATTCCATTTCTCTTTCATCAATTGGATCATGTGTTGTCTTACTTCAATCTCCTACAGTATTCTCATCAATGGAGTGGCTTCGGGTTTCTTTCATGTGAAACGAGGCCTTTGGCAGGGATGTCCTCTCTCCCCACTGCTCTTTCTCCTCATCATGGAAGGTTTTAGCAGACAGATAAAAAAAGCCAGAGAGGAAGGCTCCTTGGTTGGAGTCAAGATCTTGGATATGTCCTCTATAACCCACCTCTTATTTGTAGATGATGTTCTGATTTTTTTAAATGGATCTTTTCAAGACTCATACGCTTTCAACGCTATTCTTGATCTCTTTTGTAAAGCTACAGGCATTCAACCAAATATTGCAAAATCAACTATTATCATAGTTTCCTGCCAGCTTAATGAAGCAAGGTTAGCTAGCCAACTTTTTGAATATGAGCGTCATGATTTGGATGATGGTCTTAAATATTTGGGTTTCAGATTGAAACCAAATGGTTATCGTATAGTAGATTGGAATTGGCTTAGAGCCAAGATTGAAAGCATAATCAATATTTGGCAACAGAGATGGCTTTTTAGAGCAGGTAGGCTCACCCTCCTCAAGTCGGTCCTTCAAGCTATTCTGGTTTACTAGATGTCGTCGGCCTGGATCCCCCAAGGCATTTTAAAAAGAATTCAACAATTATGTTGTCACTTCCTTTGGCGCCGAAAAAATCCAGGGAGAACCTTTTCTTGGGTCCATTGGGACAGTATTGATAAACCCAAAAAACTAGGGGGTTGGGGCATAAAAATTTGAATTTATTCGCTGAGGCTTTGGCTGCAAAACTAGGCTGGAAACTTATAAACTCCAGAAGTCTTTGGCAGGAAATCACTTATTATAAGTACATATATCCATTCTCAGTTCTGGAATGGATCTGTAGACCTTCAGTTCCTACATCTAGCGCCTCCATAATTTGGAAAGCAATATCTCAGTCTATCTCTCTGATCAAGCAAGGTCTGGCTTGGAAAGTTGGCAATGGATTTCAAGTGAGGATTAGTTTGGACACGTGGAGTGGATGTGGGAATGGCCATATTCTTCCTCATCCTCTTTGCAATTTCCTTCAAGTCTCAGGAATTACCCACTTATCACATATAGCGGTTGCTTTCCAGGATAGTTAGCAAAACCAGACCTAGAAGGACCAGAGAATGCTCAACATTCTGCATATTTGGGTCGAATATTAGTAGAGATTCATAGGTTCATTAGAGGAGGCCAATGTGCATATAAGCGACAATCAAGATGTCCTTATCTGGGCATTGGATCCCCATGGCAGATACTCCCCCAAAACAGGTTATGCTTATGCATCGGCAGCCAGACACACTGGTGATTCCTCTTGTTGGTGGAGTCATATCTGGAAATTAAAGGCCCCTCCTAAATCGAGGCTTTTCATGTGGTGCAATTAACTGACAAGGTTCCCACTGAACTAATGTTGAGGCATCATGCAAACTGCAAGCCTTCTAGATGTTGTCTATGAAGGATGCATATATAAGAGGCTTGGAAAAGATGGTGGATAAAAGCCAACTAGATGCCTTTCACTGCTAATCTGTTGGGGAATCTGGCTTAACAGGAACAAATCCATTTTCATGAATGACAAAATAGATTGGGATTCCTCCAATATTTCATTGTTGGCCATATACAATTTGATCCTGGAAGACCAGGACATTCAACCCCCTTGGATCATTACTTAGGAATCCATAGACATAAACTCCCCCTGGGGTTATTTTGATGGCTCGCACAAGCTGAAGGCTATGGTGGTGGGGCGTTGCTGCATATGGATAATATAGTGTCTTATAGAATCAAGGTCGGCCTGGGAAGAGGTAAACAACTATGCTGAATTGAGCAGCCTAAAATACCTTCTCCTTTTTGCAAAAGAAGAAAATTGGCAACAACTTCAGATATTCAGAGACTCGCATCTCATAATTAACTTGACAAATGATGTTAATCATTGTCACTTGTACACACTTAGAGATATTATAATTGATATCCTTTCTCTAAAGTCTCAATTTGATTCATTTGCATGCTCACATATATACCGGGAATGGAATGATATCGTTGATCATTTATCTAAAGAGGCAGCACAGTTAAACAGAGGTCAATGGTAGATACAGGAATACAAGGGCAACTTTTTCTACAGTTACTATCATCATCCTTTCATGGACATGATTGGTTCTTTTCCGAATGATCGCTAGATTATTCAACAATTTTTCTATTACTTTCTCCTTCTATGTATATAACTTGTCTAGTTTTCAATTTATTTTTGGACAAAACATCTATTTCAGAAACTTACTAGACTTCACTGAAGTTTATTATCAGTAAGCATCATAATAGTTTTTGTAAAGCTTATAATAGCTCTAAACAGTACTCCCTTATTGTTGTGATCTGAATTTAAGCAGGAACGCACTAAAATACAGAGATAACCATAAAGACAGATATGCAGCGGAAATAATACTTCATTTCATTAATGGAAAATACTGAAATATGCTTACAAACAAATGGAAATAAACCAGCTGGGGAAATGGTAGCTTATCTCTGAGAAGAGATGTGGCAGTTACATGCCTCTGAAATGTTCTGAACTATGTTACAATGATGCTTGAAGGCCTATTTATTGTTGAGAAACAATGTAAAACCCTTAACATTCCAAAACCTAACCCTAGAAGATGAAACGCCAAACTGTGGGCCCCGTTTTGGGGTGAGTTGGACAGCCAACTTCTCGGGGTCGTGAATTGGTCATATTATCTCCGTTTGATGCGCATGATAGCCCGTTGGAAAGATCTCTCCAAGGACTATGACGAAAAAGACGATTTTTTGACAAAAAAATCATTTGTGGTAGATTTCCCAAAAAACATCGTTTAGGGCCTCAAAACGGCTCTGGAAGTTTAGGACCCGAAAAACCGCTAAAAATAGTAAATTGTGCTATAATTAAAGAAACTGAAAAATTGAAAGCGACAGTTGTGGGGGTCCAAATGGGATAGGTGGGTGGCCACCAATATCCACCTGGATCATTCCTCCCCCCTTAGGAAGCAATGGTCCCCATTGCGTTGAGTACCTCCTTGAGATGAGGAAGCTTTTGCTGAGCTGGGTCTCTTGTGAGCTGTTCTGCAATCTCTGATGTGTCCAGAAATGGTGGGAAGCATGGTTGACGACGGTCCACATTGAACACTCGGTGCAAGCGAAG
>APFE030935257.1:0-10833 GCA_000404065.3 Pinus taeda | reverse complement strand
ACTCAATTTGACTAAGGCTAAATTCAAATTGAGCCTTCCTTGCTACACTTTATAACAAGTCAAACTAAAAGGAACCAAAACAATTTCATAATGCCCATACCTAGTTCAAAAAGCATTCTTGTAGATGTCCTCTTATTTGATGCATATATGATGATATCATTATCTCAAATCAATCTTCGAGAACACTGATTCTCCATTCAATTGATCAAACAATGATCAATCTGTGGAAAAGGATACCTTCTCTTAATCATCACCTTCTTCAACTTCCTATAATCAATACACCACCTGAGAGTAGCATCCTTCATCTTCACAAACAATACTAGTGCACCCCAAGGTGACACACTTGGCCTAATGTATCCCTTATCAAGAATTTCCTTAAGTTACAACTTCAATTCTACCAACTCTAGAGTGATCATCGTGTATGATGCCTTTGAGTTTGGTGTTGCTCTATGCATCAACTCAATGGAAAATTCCACTTCACTTTGAGGCGGTAACTCTAAGATATTTGTTGGAAATACATCTTGAAACTACTACAAAACCAGATAACTCTACAAGTCTTTTGTATCCTCAATATCCTTTCTTTTATACAAAATCTACGACTACAGACAAAAGTGTAATCCCTAGATCTGGTGGACTGACATAGAAAACTAGAAAGAAAAGGACACAATGTCTTCCTTAAAGTAATTTAATGATAGGATGAGGCCTACCTGGAATCCTTCGGAAGCTTCGCTCCTTCCTCGGCTTATATGCTCCAGTCCTAGTTTTGATCACTATAATTAGAACCTGCACAATAAAACAAGACAAGCCAAAGATCTATGACATCTATGTAGCATAATCCAATCACTCCATTCAATAGATCAACATGGTATTGAAATACATGAATCCATAATATCATATATAGGAAAACAGTCTTATCTTGGTATTAATAGAAATGGAGAGAGTTACAACCAAAAATAGGAGTTGATCTTGTACAAGAGCTCCCCAATTTTACTTTCCCTTTCCTTGCCACAAAGTATTCCTCTATGTCACCCTGATGCTTGGAATAATGATTCTCAAAGCAGCAACATAAGGGTAGAATCTATCTCCAAAATCCAACCCCTTGTCCATGGATGGTTGTAAATATACAGATGAGGGAGGTAGTTCATGAATTCTTATCCATTTACCAATCTAAGCTTGAAATCCACTTGAGACGGGAGGATGATCTTAAGGGATAATAGGTGAAAACTCCAAGGTAGGATCAAATTGGATTCGAGACTCTTATCCAAGGTAAATGGTTAAAAAAACCTCAGGAAGCTTCTGGAAGATGAAGCTTTGGGATTCTTTTTATTTTTCCTGAATTTATAGAATCAACACACCCCCAAGATTAAGCAACCTATTGATGATCAATGCAATTGTAGAGAGGGTCATCTTGGTGGTTAAAGTTGGTCCCTAAAGGGCCAGGATAAAAGCTTGGAAACTCAATAGTCAAGAGTAGAAACTCAGGGATTTAGCACAGTCATGCTTAGGGCTTTGTGTAGGGATGATGGCAATATGTTAAAGGATGTGAACTGGTCCCATTTAAAGGCCTATTGACTAGATGCAACAAAGTGGCCTATAACAGATTTCTCCCTAAAGAAAAAAGTCAGATATGACAACTAATGAATGAAGTTTTTTACCTTGTGACAAGTCAGGGTCTAGAAAAATTGGTGAAGATCAACATTTGTTACAATACATTTACATCATGATATCTTTGTTGAGGGAGGCATACCCATGCTCAACACATAAGCTAACGTTACATGTACAATGACCAAAAGACATGTCCACGGATGAATAATGGTGGACCCATGACTGGATGATTGTCTATATGATCATAGCCATCATACATTTTGATATTGTATTAATCTTGAAATCCCAGCCTAGATTGATGAACCTAGATTCGTAGTCTTCTATATCGTTCACACAACAAACCAATATATCAGCTTAACCATGTGAATTAACGAGTTGAAGTTGAACATGGTAGAAACCGTCTGATTACCGACCAATGATGTAATCCATTAACAGACATGAGAGAAACCACTAATGATGTTAATGGCTCTCAAGGTACTCTAGTACAATTCATATCGTGTGAATGAATGAGTTGAAGTCGAAAACCACAAAGAATCTTTCAGTCAAAGGCTAATGATGTAAACCTATTGTCAGAAGCAAGGAAAATTGTTGTTGATGTACGAAACCACCAATGTACCAAAGGTTTTTTTTTAAGTCAACTTCCTGGATAATGAGCTAAAGTCGACAGGTAGTGACCCATTGCACGAGGGCCTTGATGTATCTCGCATCAACGACACAAACAAGTATGATGATTTGAGATAGAATGATCAGAATGATGCTTATACAGAACTGGATCAGGAATGACATACATGGAATGAAGACTTAAGAGTATTGTAGCAAATATTGAATGAATGACTTCCCTTGAACACAATGACCATACTAAAATGGAGTTGGCAGCATTGACCTAAAACCAAAATGGTGTCTTCGAAAAGCTATGATAAAAAAAAATACAAGCATATTTCCCAACCCAACAACCATGAAAATGAAGTGGAAGAGTGTAATGTTCAACAGTGTCTCGCTACCATTAACAAGTGGAGTATCCCATTTTCCCATTTTCCCCAAACATTACTGGTCAATACCTCTTTAGTTCAAGCTTGAGGAGGATAAAATATGCTTGATTTGTAAGTTCATCCTTCGGATGAATCCCTTTGAGAATATTTAATGAACCCAAATAAGGAGTGGTTTGGTTCCATCATGATCGACAAGTCCATCATTATTTGACATTTTTATGAGTCCAACGAAGGTGAAAACTTGACATATTTTTCATGTTTAGAGAGTTTGAAAAAGAGGTGAAAAATAAAAATCCAAAGGTTACTTTTCGTAGATAGTCCCTTGAGTTAGAAAAGGAAGAAAACAATACTCAAGACAACCTCTTAGCCTTGTTTGACTAAGGTATTCCTTTTTCATAAGTAGTCTATCTCAGTCCAGATAAGGGTTATATCAAGTAGATGTATTTTCATTTACTTTAACGAGTTTTAAAAGACAAGTGCTCGAAAATATTTTCATATTTTGGGAGTCTAAAAAGAGCTGAAAGAGAACTCTAGGGGGTTCCTTTTTCATAATTTTATAGAGCCCCAAAAAATGATTCATTAAACAACTTTCAACCTAGTCATAACAACATCAAAAGGATTAAAAATACCAGTTTCATGATAAAATTGAACTGTAACAAGGTCAAAACATTAAATATGAATAAAATAATTGAAAAAACAACTACAAATATCTAAAATGATAATTCATTTTTACCATTTGGCATTGGAGCTCTAATTTATTTTTAGTCTTGATCTTTTGCAGCTAATTACAGTCAATATAGAGGATCATTTCAGGTACTGTCACTTCCAGGTAGGAGCTAAAACCTTTCTCTTTATTTTCATGATGTCATTTTCCAGTTTCATGCACATTTTTTGGGTTTTTGGAGGCCCTAGGGCACAAATATTGCACCCCCAGATCAATGCACCCCCCAAAAGGTTGAAATGTGCATTGATACTAGAGACTTAATAGTAGAGGGAATGTGCCAATGCAATGTCCTCATTTAGGGAGCTGTCTTGGACACAAAAACCAAATTTCTTCCAATAGTTTCTCTTAAAATTTACCAATCTTTTTGCATGAAATTGATCCTAATGAGTATCTTTGTGATGTTTCAGGACTTCATTACTACAAAATGTATATGATATGGAGGGAAAGAGAACTTGAAGAACAATATATAAATGCATCAAATGATCCTCCTACCATCAAAAAAATAAGAGATTATGGATTGCTAAAATTCTTTTGGCTTCTTGGAATGAGGCAACTAGGGAATTACTTGAATATATTGTATGTGCATGGGATGTTCAAGTGCAGGCATTCAGACTAGGAGCACATCTTCTCGAGATAAATGTAGATGATATATATTTCTTGACTAGTCTATCTAGATGAGGTTTCCCCATATCTTTCACAGGCATGAGAAGGGGAGGAGAAATAGTCAAGGATTATGTCGCCACTCATTGCAGACCTCGATCCCAGTCAACCAAGGATGGGAAAATCAACATAAAAGACGTGGTCTGATTTCCTCCAAGAACGATCATGTTCATTATATCGAGATTGGTAGGTAGATCTACACTACATGTGGCCAATAGGTCATATATGAAGTATGCTCTAGAATGCATACAGCCAACCGTCTTCAACTAGTAGAGTGAGGGAGTGTTGGTTAACATGAAAGAACAAATGACTAAAGAAAAATATGGGAGACTAAAGAACTTTGTCCATGGAGCAATATTTTTCTCCTTTTCTCTATAGAGGATTCCATTGCTACAACCTCAACATATCTCACTCAGGCCCATTGATGCGAGAGTTCCATGGATGAGGAGATGGATAGATGTCATGTCTCATGATGCAAATCCACTGTCCATGAGATTCACACCAATTTTATTTAGATGGTTTCACATGTAGTTTATTATGGTATATGATTATCCATATGCAGGGATGGATTTCTGCAAAGACCCAAAACGTTTGCTTCCTAAGGGAGAGAAATGTGGTGTTATAGGTAATATACCTTGACATTTTTTTTTCTTTTTTTCTTTTTACAATTGTTTTGTGTTTTGTTATGTTTCTGAGACTAAAATATCGATTTGTACATGCAGATATTGGACTCATTTTATATGTGGGTTTCTCATATCTCTAGATTGCAGGAAACCCACTACCAACACCAGCACCAATACAGATTATTGCAGTAGGTAGGGAAGTACTACAAGATCTCAAAATAGCAGAGACCCTCACAGAGGTGGAGCATCATATGGAGGGGCTAACACATGGCATAGCTGGGACCATGCTTGACTAGCTTCCTATGTGATTACAACAACATAGTATTGGAGTTCCAGGGCTTATCAGTCAGCTACTACGGAAGATAGCTCATGTAGTGGCATGTTATCATGAGGATTATGATTATTCTACTACGAGTCATACAAGCATATTTTCATGTATATATTTGTATATGTTAGGATGTGTGTCCATATGGGTCTTGGACACAATTTTTTTGAAACCAAACATTTTTTATACAACTATTTTCAATGTTTCCTACGTTTCTATTATTTATTTCAAGTGATGTGTATTGAAATTATTTAGATGTGTCACAAATGTCTATCTAAAATATGATTAGCCAATGCATAAATCAATGTATTTAGATTTCTATAAATGTGTTGATATTAGATGTAATCAAGGTGTGTTTCTAGAAGGCGAACCCTTAAAAAAATGCAAAGCATAGTTGGACTTATAATTGAGTAGACATTAGTTAATTGTAGTACTACAAGCTGTGAGTCCAATATGATGACTGTATGGTGGATACCATGTGAAATATCATTAGATAATAGTTCAATAACCATGTTATACTCAATGATGTTACTCATAGAGTGACCTATACAAATCCCTTGTAGAATCACTAACCCGCCATCTGGAGAGAATATGGCCCATGTTATGAAAGATAGGATTTGAGCACTACGACTAGCACCATCAACGTAACCAACAAATGGTTCCATGATGCTAACATATGCAGACCAAATTTAAATGGGATTAATAGAAACAATAGGAAATTATGAAGGGAACACTATAAACACACTCAACACCTACATATAGCATGTACATAGTGTACTACACAAAATCAAGCATAGTATTTTTTAAGGTATATCGCATTTCTAGGCTGCGCCAATGGAACTCCATCAAAATCTACTAGCTCATAGGCCTCTTTTGCAAGAACACATTTGACAATTTATGGACCTAGCCACATTGGCTCAAACTTTCCTGATCTTAATTTATCAGAATCTTGATCGTAAAGCAGAACACGGTCTCCTTTTGAAATACACGAGGGTTGGAATTATTTTCATACTACACCTTGATACGTCTCTTATGAGCTTCATTAAATAAAATGACATCATGTCATGTCTCATTTAAGCATGTTAGATGTAAAAGACGTTCCTCTTCTACAAAAGTGGCAGGAAGATGTTCTATAGCCAGTTTCAATGACAGAAACTCACATTCTATCAAAAGGATAACTTCTAGAACATATACAATTTGAAATGGTGTAAATTTGGTAGCAATCCTAATGGAGGTACAATATGCCCATAAGGCAACAAAAATAAGCAAATTTCAGTCCAATTTATGGACCCTTATCATACGTTGAAGCATATTTTGGGGAACCTTATTGATAGCTTCAACTTGTACACTCGCTTGTGCATAGTAGGGAGTGGACGTTTCATGGGAAATTCCTAGCTTGGCAATCAGTTCAGACATCATATGATTCTAGAAATGTTTCCCTTGATTCGTAACTATCGCTTGTGGAAAGCAAAACTATGTGATGACATGGTTGAAAACGAAATATGCATCCATTTCATGTTATGAAACCAACTCACAAAGAGATATATCAATGACTTAAAAATTATCCTCTTCAAGGGGGGAAACTACTTTACATTACATAAATGAATAATTCTTGAATGATTCAAATGAAAAAAACCTCCTTTCTCTATACAGGAGTCTAAGGGGTCACAATATAATCAGAGTCTACATAACAATAGTAATGTAAAGGCACAACGATAACAATAGTGGGCTTCTATGGGGAAAAAAAATAAGAACATGGAAACTACATGGGCATAACAATAAAAATAAGGGGGATACACTAAGAATAAAAATAAGGGGCTACACTAGTATTATAAGACCTAACATGCCCCTTTCCTTCAAAAAAGTGTTTTCCTCAACACTTTAGTAGTTCTGAATTCTTTTGTATAAAATGTTAATCCTTCCATGTGGAATCTTCAGTAGGTAAGTTCTTCTACTTGATGAGATACTTTGAAATTGATAGATTTCATAGTTATAAAGTTTTTTTTATGTGACTTCTTTGGGTTCCAATACATTTCCTTCCCTGTCAAGTTCTAGAAATATTGTTTAGACTGAGAGCTTTCCACCTATAACCTTCTTTAAGCATGAAATGTGGAAAACTGGGTGCACTCAGGAAGATGCAGGAAGCTCCAATTTATATGTCATAGTACCAATATTTTTCAACACCTTGTAAAGACCATAATACTTTGGTGATAACTTATTATCCTTTTTAGCTTGCTTGAGGGACATTTGTTTGTATGGTTGTAGCCATAAAAATACCCAATCACCTACATCAAAACTTATTTCGCTACAATGCTGATGTGCCTGTTGTTTCATTTGATTCTGTGTCAAAGTCAGGTTATCCTTTAAGAGTTGGAGAACTTGTTGTTGATGCTCGATGCGATCTTCCACTGCTTGAACCTTGGAATTTTCTCTTAAAGATGATGTGATGGATGGTGGATGACATCCATAAAGTGCCATAAATGAGATCATTTTTGCCACATTATGGAAGGAAGTGTTATACCACCATTCAGCTAGACCACTTGACCCATTGTGTTTTCTTATTAGATACAAAGCAACCAAGATATCCTTCCAAACATTTGTTCACTATCTCAGTTTCCCATCAGATTGAGTATGATAAGATGAGCTATGATCTAATTGAGTACCCAAGCGGGAAAATAATTTCATCCAAAAATTTCCCGTGAAAATGGGATCTCTATCTCTTACAATAATCTTTGGGTTTTCATGTAGGTTTTGAATTGTTTCCATAAATGCAGACAAGTTGTACTGGCTTTAAATGGATGAGATAAAGCACAAAAGTGTGCATAATTGGTAATTCTATCAACTAATACCATGATGACACTCTTTCCTTTGGACTTGGGTAAACTTGTGATAAAATCCATTGAAACCTCCTCCCAATTATGCCTTGGAATCGATAAAGGTTGTAACAGACCCGGGTTCTTAATTGTATCAACTTTGTTTTGTTGGAAAACCAACATTCTGCCAGAAAATTTTGAATATCATATTTAAGGCCGTCGCAAAAAATTCCTTCTTGATCATGTGGTAAGTTTTTAAAAATCCTGAATGCCTTCCTAAGGGAGAGGTTCCCAGCTCCAAAATAACCTTATGTTCAAGTTAGGAATTCTTACAAAGATATAAGTAATCTTTGAACCATAAAGAATCATTTTTTCCGCTGAATGTATCAGAATTACTTGGATCCTGTTGCAAATTTTGAATGAGTGTCCACACTTATTCTTCATTCATTCATTCATCCCTTACTTTGGTTATCCAATCTAGTTGTATAACTTAAATTGAACAAAGCAATGCTTCCACATCCACATCGTTTCTTGAGAGTGCATCTACAACAACATTTTTCTTCCCTTTTTTGTAGATGATTTCAAAGTCATAACCCAACATTTTTGTGACCAATTTTTGCTGCTCTTCTAAAGTTAATATTTATTCCAAAAAGTATTTAAGACTATCATGATCTGTTTTTACCTTGAAGTGTCTTCCCATTAGGTAATTTCTTCATTTCTTTAGCGCATGTAGTATTTCCAACATTTCCTTCTCATAAATAGGTTTGTGAAAATACTTTCCTTTGATTGGAAGACTTTCAAAAGTAATGGGTCTTCTTTATTGCATTAGAAATCACTAATTCCATTTTTTGAGGCATCACATTCCATAATAAAAAAATTGTGAAGCCTGGCGCAGCTAAGACCGATGCTTGGCACATTGCCTCTTTAAGATGTTCAAAGGCCTTAGTTGCTTTTGGAGTCCAAGAAAATGCATCTTTATTCAATAATGTTGTTAGAGGTGTTACTATTCTCCCATAATTCTTAACAAACTTGTGATAATACCTTGTTAACCCAAGAAATTCTCATAGACGCTTTATGGTTGTGGGGATTTTCCATTCTTTAATGGATTTAATTTTGTTAGGGTCTACCTTGACAAGCTCATGAGATACAATATGACTTAGATATTCCACCTCATGTACTCCAAAGAAACATTCAGAGGTTTTTACATGTAATTGTTTCTCCTCTAATAGTTTGAGCACCTTGTCAACATGTTGAACATGATCCTGCCAAGACTTGTTGTAGATTAGTATATCATAAAAAAATACTAACACAAATTTTCTAAGAAAGTGTTTGAAAATGTAATTCATCAAATCTTGAAATGTAGAAGGTTCAATGGTAAGGCCAAAAGGCATGACAAAAAAATCATAATGACCCTCATGAGCTCTAAATGTTGTTTTCAGAATGTCTTCAGTCTTCATTCTAATTTATTATATCCTGAACAAAGATCCAACTTGGTGAAGTAAATTTCTCCATTAAATTCATCTAATAATTCAACAGTGACAGGAATGGGAAATTTATATTTAATAGTGAGCTTGTTAAGCTCCCTATAATTCGAACACATGCACCATGATCCATCCTTCTTGTGCACCAATGCTACTAGATCCAAAAAAGAACTTTGACTAGGTTGAATTATACCGACCTCTAGCATTTCTGCAACCATACGTTCAATTTCACTCTTTTGGGCATAGGGATATCTGTAAGGCCTGTTGTTTGGAAGAACACTTACTAGAATCAAATGAATAGCATGATCATGATCACTAATAGGTGGGAAGCCTTTGGGAGTCTCAAATACCTTGGAATGAATATCCAAGACTTTTTGGAGATCTGGACAAATATATGATTTTGATGTTTGAATTTCTAGTGAGTATAATTGCGCAATTACACCCCATTGTTATTTGTTTAGAATGTTTGTCATGCTGTTAGAGCTAATTATATTTCCCGGTTTCCCTGTGATACCCCTTAATTCAACTTCCTTTCCTTACCAAAAAAAATTCAAGAAACACACTGAAACTTGTCACCATGACTATCTGCATTTAATATGGCTCCATCAACAGTCATATTATCCTCTTTGTCAAGCCTTATACCTCTGCTCTCCATGTCAAACTTCAAAAAAGAGAGAAAGTCAATAAAAATCATGTTTATCTCTGGGTACGCAGGTTATCTCTACCTTGCCTGCGTGTACGCATCCCAAGCTCATTGTACTTGTGTACTTGTACGCTCTGTAAGTCAAGGGATGGGTGCGTACTCCTGTAAAGGTTAAAAGGCGCGAGTTTCATCTTAAAAAAGTTACTTGTGGTCACTTCTAGAGCTTTCTAGAAGAGCGTTTGACGTGTATTGAGTGCCTCCAGATGGTTCATGCATCCCTATGATAGAGGAACTTATCCCATCAAGAGAGGAGCTACCCCATCCAAAAGAGGGAGTATCCCATTGATGTTGGACCTGAATAACTTCCTCTAGAACACTATAAATACAGGCGTTGGGCCAGAGGAGGGGAGGTTGAAAGCTGAACATTCTAAAGGGTAAATGCTGCTGGAATTAGGACTTCCATTGTTGACTTGTGAGGAGAGATCACTATCCTTCCTTGTTGCCATATTGGGAGTGGGTGAGCTTGTCAAAGTAGAGGAAATCTCTTGCTGGACCCTGGGAGGAGCTTGCACAACACCAAGGCTCGGGTTGTAATGGTTCCTTTTTTGTTTCCTTAATACAAATAAGTCCATTCTTCTCAATGATTTGTTGTTAATGAATTATTTCATGTACTCCTTGGTCTATGTGATAAATATGCTTTGTTTTATGATGAATATTCAGGTTTATGTAATCGTTTGCTTTGTTAGTGTATGCAGGTCTTAAAGTGAAGGAGGAGCTCATCTAGATCAACAAGGCTGGACTGCTACAACAAGCGTTGGACCTAAGGTAAGATCAGAAAACACTTGGTTTCTCATAGAATAATGTATGTTTAGAGAAGGATTGCTCTTGTTTGGTTTGTTTGTCACTAGAGAGTCTTAGACTCTTAGGGAGGTTAGGTTTGTCCGCAAAAATAACTCTTTCCGCATGACAA
>APFE030935256.1:0-17607 GCA_000404065.3 Pinus taeda | reverse complement strand
TCCACCCCGAACAGCCAGTCCTTCCTTTCTATTATCCATCAAAATGAAGAGACACAACCTACAACAAATCCACTGTAATATCCTCTGTTTTCTCTCACAGTCTCACCTCTCTGTTTCTTGCTCGGAAAATACACATCTATTACATAGCCTCAAAATGCAATACCCTCATACAAAGAGAGCGGTTTCCTTCTAGGGCAAAAAACCCTAAACTAAACATAAGTTCTACCGTCAGATCATCCGCCTAATGAATGGCCCAGATTAACTAGAAATTACTATACTTTTACAAGGCAATTTTACATATGTTTTTAGCTTCAGGGGCGCTGCCCCCAAAACCCCCGCCAGGGGACCGCTGGCCCCTGGACCCCCCAGTTGGGGGGGATCGGCCCCTCTGAACCCCCCCGAGGGGGACAAGTCCCCCCCGCACCCCTTCGCGTGGAGGGGCGTACAAACTTCCTGGGGTATACATTCGGCTGAAACAAAGACCTCTAAACAATCATGCTCCACACCCAACAATATTGTTGCTTCAACATCAATTTTACTTTGATGACGTAAAAAAAAAAATGAACCTTCAGTTAAAAGGAACCTTCATCATCATGTGTTGTTTTTGGATTTGTAGGCATATTTTTAAACTGAAGGTTCCTCTTATTCCTCTTATTGGATTGGTTCTTCTGCAATGTCATATTTCCAAATCAAAAGTTTAGTAATTAAAATAATATTAAAACCCTTAATCTACCAGTATAATTACAAACACAGATTTAAAATAATGTTAAAGCTTTACTCTATCGGTATAATTATAGACAACGACAGATTTTGTTGTTGGAAACTTGTCATTGTGGTAAAAAAAAATTAGTAATCTTGTCACCCTACTTCCTATGATGTCCATTAAATAATGTGAGTTATGTTGGCCTTCGCCACAGATTAGTCAGCAGAACTCTTCTAATAGCTAATTCTCGTGAATTTTGTAAACACCACTAAAAGAGTCTACTAATCTCCTGCGCTCCCACCTGCTATGCCATCAACCTATGAAGCAACTTTTTTAAGAATTTTTTATTTAAATAGATTTTTTTAAAAATCAGAACACTTTGATTTTATCACATTTTCTTTTATATTATTTATAATTATTTATAATCTTCTTAAAAAATATATAAATTTATAATAAATAAATATTATATTTATTATATTTATTATATATATAATTACATTTTTCCTTTTATATTCGCATGGTAGGTTATTACACAAAAATATATTTAGAAAATAGAATTAAATAATTCTACATACACTCCTATATATAGAGTATGGGATGATGATCCATGTGGGTGACATTGTATGCACACCCACAAGTTAAGTGAAGGTTCTTTTTATTCAAAATCGCATGTTAATTTTGTTTGAGCCATGCTCCTTTCGAAATTATTCTCAGATAAGGGGATGATGATCACGGGTGGGAGCCATGTGGGTGTCATGGTATGCACACCCACATTTTTCACTGAAGGTTCCTCTTATTACCTTAATTCATCATGTGTTGTTTTTTGATTTGTAGGAATATTTTTCTTATTTTTATTTATTTCAATGAAGGATATTTTGTCAATTAGACATTTTCATAGTTATGTTATTTTGACCATGGTGGGTTGAAGTATTTCATTTCTTTGGGTTGATTTTTTTTAAATGTATTATGATTCTTGGTGGTTTCATTTGTCTTCATCTTAGTTATTTTTTCAATTTTACATCCCACATCGAGTTTGTCTTGAGATTAATCTATTTAAAGGTATAAAAGAGCTTTTCCACATCATTGTAAGAGAAGAACTAGTAGAATAGTATGTTAGGGATATTAATATACCTAATATTTTTTTTCCAATGTCAAATTCTAATTTAATATATGTGTGAATATGTGTTTATGTCTTAGTCCACCTTTATTTAAATTTAATAGATGTTTTTATGCCATGATTTGTGTAAATATTAATCTCTCATTGCTTGACATAAGTGGTAGAGAAAATATTAATCTCTCTTACCTTGATAGAAGTGGTGGTTAAGATCAAAACATACAAGAACATTGTGGTGGAATATTATCAAAACTAATAAAGGAATATGCAAGAGTGCATAGTAAGAACCTTGACAAATATGCTCACTAAAGTTTGCAACATTATTTGTAGGAAGAGAAAATTATGCTTCTTTTTTCCAAACATGTAATTTAGTATATTACAATTTAATGAATATGTTTTCCTATTATCATATATGGTTTCATACTTTACAAAAAATTCACCAAGACTTCACAATATTTTATTATTCAGTGAAAGATTTTCCAAGATCTTACAAGATTTTATAATTCAGTGAAATATTCGCCATGATTTTACAAGATAATATAATCTAGTGAGAGATTTGCCAAAAAAATTATATATACATATTATATTATTGATAAAATCGCCTTCCATTTTTTCTATATATCATGGGGATTCGCCCATTTAGTATACATATAAATTTTAGGGGGTTCTTAAAAATTTCCCTAGTGATCAGAGCACCGGTTTTGGTGTGATCACGATTTGATGAAGGCTGAGGTGGTTTAACCTCTAGTTTCCCTTAGTTGTTCATGGATTGTTTTTCTATGAGATCTCACATACATGCTTGGAATATGGCAAGGGGGTGACTGGACGAAAGAGAGATTTGTTTCAACCATGTCTATGGTCGGGTGGTACGTGGAAGTCCCAAACCTGATTGGATTTTCCTATGATTAATAAAAGCTAAGTTCTCTTACTTTTGCATTTGTTTATATGTGGATTTCATGGTTGTCATATCTCTGATATTTATATGGTTTTATGTTGGTCATAAGAATGGTTAAATGATTGGTTCATGTCATGGTTATTTCTTGTATTTACTTGTAATTGTTAAAGGGATGGATGCAAGACCTAATTGATGTTATAACACTTCAATGGAGAAGGAGGTGATCCTTCTAGTTATGTTTTTGTTGTAACGGCTGCACACCCTCCAAAATTTTGGCCTACATCCAAATTTCGAAGCCTTCCTTGGTTTTTCCCCTTAATGGTCGAAAACACTCAAGCTCATCCCATGAGCTCTTGTCGAGTCTTCACACCCTTTTTGTTTGATCGACCATCGGTCATCTTTTGTCATGTTGATCACTATGTCATGCTTGCGAGTTTGTTCTAACATTTTTGAAGGTGTGGCTTTGTGTGCATGAGTTGTTTTTTCTCTGACAATATCGATCGCACTCACACACAAAGTTGTAAGCATTGTTACACAAGTGTCTTCATGGTCGTTCGAAGACATATCTCAATTGTCACACTTGTCACTCCTAACCTTTGAGTCAGTCTCACTAAGAACGTTTTTGTCTTGTTAGCTTGAGGTGTCTTTTTGTCGAGTCATGCTAAGTGTGTGATCACATTGTCATGTATGCATAAGTACACTTGATTTCACACTTAGTCATTTTCCTAAAAAATTGTCAACCAAAAAACCCACCTTCGACCAGACCCCGATCTCAGTGATCTTGCACTGTTGTCTAGAACTGCGTAGAGATTGAGGTTGTCCTCTAGGTTGCCTGCACTACACAGTTCCATAATTAAGTCAATTGACTGCCTCCTAGAACTCCACAGAAGTTATCCCAGAACTCGATCTTGTCTGTGGTTCCCGCAAGATCACCCATCAAGCATCCTGCTGGTAAACCAGAAAAATGACTTGAGTTGTGACCCAGGGCAACACTGATCTCCAAAACTGTGCAAAACTTGTTTAGCCTAACTGCCTTGCACTGCCTGCAAAACCTGTACAGACATGTGGGACAGGTCTCTACTGCCTGTCACTGCATTGTCCCAAGAAATTGCACATATTTGAAAAGCAAGCTTCCCTACTAGCCTGCTCTGTCATCAACGCAAAAATTGGGTAGAGTTTTCTATCACCTGCCCTTCTGCCCCGCTCTGCAATCAACCTAGAAATTGTACAGATCTAACATGCAGGCTTCCCTACTGGCCTACTATGCTCTCACTCAAAAAATTGTGCAGACTTGTATGTCACCTGCCCTTCTGTCCTGCTTTTCAATCAGCCCAGAAATTGTGTAGTTATGTCTGGGCCTGGGCTGTCTCCCAGAATTGCACAATGTTGATCAGCGGCTCTTGTAGCCCGATCATGTCCTCCTCTGGAAAACTGCGCATATTTTCCTGTCAAGGCTTCCTATTGTTGCACTGTCTTCCTCGAAGAGACTGTGCAAATCCTAGCTAGATGACTTACCCAATGCTCCCCTTGAAAATTGTGAAGATTGTCCCAGCAGTTCCCCAACACCTTGCCTGACCTTCCTCCCGGAAACTGTGCAATTATGCCTCCCAGTTGGGTTTTAACCCACAATTTTCATTGTTGTCTCAGATTGTGCATATCTGCTTCACAGTGACATCTACGCAGTTTTTCCCGACAGTGCTCTAAATCCTTGCATCCTGGCATGATTTGTGCTCTATGTAGTTTCAGTGCCTTGTCCCTCTCTTGTTCACCTGAACCGAAATGGAAAACAATGCATCATGTTAGACTAGGATATTTTTGGATTTAATTTCGTCTATCATGAGTGATTTTAGGAATAGGCACATCGATGAAATATGGTGTGCTGACGAACGGGGTGGAAAATGAGTGCATGCTTGAAGACTTTCTCGTAGTTGAAGGAATGGACACATCATATTGAGCAGCGAGCGAAAGTGACACATACACATGCACCATCAAGAAAATACCAAGACCAGTGAAGACCCCACACACTCTGCCATGCAGAGGTGAAGACATGTTACACCAAGAGCATACTATCACTTAGCATCACAACAGCTTGACACGGACACCATAGTCAGCTAGTACATGTCAACAATGTCATGAGTTGTCTCGACCACATCACTAATATGGGCCATACTTGTTGCAATCAATGTAATGTAAAGTGGAAGTCCAAGAGACCCATATATGAAGTTGAAGAGTCATGTAAAGTTGAAAATTCATAGGAAGTCAAACAATCATGAGGGAAGTCAAAGAGTCACAAGGGTTAGTTATTCCCCCTTGGCTATGTATACTCCCTCTTTGTATGAGCAAAGGAATTTTCACCTTGGCTCCTCTCGGATAGCCTTGAGAGTTTGTAGTATGTACTTTGAGGAGTGAGAAATGGCTCCAACGTCCCGCTACTGGGACTAGTGATGTATGGTGTATAGATGTGCCTTGGATCTTTTTCTTAATTCAGAAGCCTGTCTCAGGCCAGCACATTTTCACGCATGTTTTGTTTCTATTTGTAATACTATTCTTTAAACATTTGTAATGCATGTTTTTTTAACCTATACTAAGATAGTTGAACTACTTCGGTTATTTTAGTACTCATATTGTTGAATATATGTTGTATTGTTTATCATTGTTATCTCGTCCATGTGAACTACTTTGTTGGACATTAGACAGACCATCTTTGTGTTTTCTTGGTTTTAACGACCGTCACCCCCATGTGGACTAATCTTCTTGATGGTGTACATGTTTTCCCTTAAAATTTGGTTTTCACGACTATCACATTTGCTATGGACTATTTCTCTAGATGCTCGACAGACCCTTGTTGTTGTTTGTGTGTGTTTCTTCCTGGGTTGGGACTATTCCCTCTCATCAAGAGGCTCACTTTACTTCCCCCTTTTGACAGTAAGATAAATCGGACACAAAGTTACATTACAGACTTTCCAAGCATACTCACCTCGCTTTCTTGAAGTTATAAGAATAACACTCTCATGTGTTGAACAACAAGAGCTAGAAAAATATCTAAGATAATGGAAATCAGGTGATCATACCGGATGAGACTCCTACACCAAACAGTGTGAGGTCTACTTGGAATTCATATCGGGGAGATCCCCTTAATGTTGGCAGGTCTATCATAGTCAACATTTTTGGTGTTAGAAGGAGGGAAGCCAATTTTTTATGGCTAAATGTCCTCTCAACCCCATGTATACATCATCTAGTCAAGGCAGTAACACAAACTCCCTCTCTCCCACGTGCAACTATGAATTTGGTTACTCCTCACCTCCCAGAATCGAACAAGAAATTTCATATCATCACCTTTGTTGTGTTCGTCCCATCACCTGTCAGTTTTCCAAAGTTGTTGGACTGATCCTAGCAGTACACAATCTTCCCCCTTCACAGAGGAAGCAAAGACTACACCCACAAGTGTGGTCGTCTCGTCCATTGACAAAGTAATCCTCGCCACTCTTGAAGATCTGGCATAAGTTGTTGAGAATGAAGACGAACCTATAGTTTTTCCAAAACGAGAAGAAGTTAACAATACACTATTGGGATTAGGTTTCGGTGGAGGCAGCGGAGGGGAAGGCAGCGAAGGAGGCAGAGGCGGAGATGAACCAACATATTCAGAGGTTGAACTGTCTGATTCAGAAAAAGAGGAGGAGTACAAATAAGAAGAAAATATGGCTGGTCAAACTCTGGAATGGATGACATAGGGCCCATTGGCACTCCACATTGCCTTGCACAAGATGCTAAGGCACACAGAGAATTTGTTAATGAAGTATGACCTTGGCAGAGCAGTGAAGGTAGAAGATCATCTAGACATGTTCCACCTACATATGCAGACACTTGAGGTACGTTATGACGATGTTGCATGTAGATTGTTTCCATGTACCTTGGATGGCAGAGTAGATTTATGGTACCAAAGCCTTCCTGTCAACTCCATTCAGAATTGGGGGATGTTCAGGATAATTTTCCTTGAGAAATTTACTGATGACAAAACCCCCACCATGTTGTTAAAAGAATTGGGTAGTATTAAGATCAAGCCAAAAGAGAAGCTGAAAGACTTTAAGTAGAAGTTTAACCATATCCTGAACAAGTTCACTACAGAGAATAAACCTCATGACTCCATCATAGTCAACTACTACATGTTTGCATTGTCGACCAGCATTGCGCAGTTCGTCAAGCGAGCTATGAAACCAACACTTTCTGAAAATTGCCAAGAAGCAATTGATGTGGAGAAAGACCTGCATGCAATTGGAGTCATTGTAGATGATGAACCAGATAAGGACTCCAAATATGCAGGTAGGAGGTTTGAAACTACTATGAGTAAGGTAAAGGAAAAGGAAACAAGTGAAATTGAGACCCTTACTCATCTCCTCAAGTCCTTGACAATTGAAGTAGAAAAAATCAATTAACAGATAACCAAGACAACAATGAGCAATAGACCTTCCAGTTTTCCACGCAAGAAGAATGTGACATCAGGTAGTAGTAGTAGTCACCCATTTAAATCTACATAGATTTCAAACGTTGTGTTCCAAATGGACCTCATTGTGAAGGATAACTTCTATGACTTCCACCAAGCACGACATTCATAGAATACATGTGTAGATTTGAATCGAGTTATGGGCTCTGTGACTTCAAGCATGAATGATCATAGTGAGCAGGTTCAGAGGAAATATGAAGACGACAAAGAGGATGGTGCATCTCATGAAGCTCCAAGTTCTAGGCACGTGGTTAACATGTATCAATATCTAAACATTGCCCAGAAGAAAACAACCACCAAGAAGGAGCCCCCAAAATAGAATGGTCGATACAACTTGAGAAATCAAGGGGCTCCTATTATGATTGAGATATTGAAAGAGAAATTCAAGAAAATTCTTAGAAAAGTTGATTCAACGGCATCCTCAACACATAAAAAATAAAGCAAGTCCTGGAAGACATCTCCAACGAAAGATACATCCATGAGCAACACACTTCAAAACACTCCACCCGGCAGTACATATGCAAGTCTTCCCCCATAAAACTTAGTGAGTCTTCCTGCTTTTTGGATTACAATATTGTTGAAGACATGAAGAAGACCCATACGAAGATCTCTTTGTACGAGCTTACCAAACTCATGGGTCAGTGGGATATTCTTTTGAGCACATTGGGGAAAACCTCCACATACATTGTTTCCTCTTCCAGCAAGGGACCAAGTAAGTCTCCCAGATCACTCGCATCTATACTCAATGCACTTCGCGTGGAAGAAGAGAAATAAATTTGCTGGGAAGAAGAGAAATAACCTTGCCCACCATTTTTTTATCATTCAAATTATTCAACTTCAATGTCCACAATTGTTTGGTTGACTCTGGCACATCAGTCAATGTCATGTCCCTCTCCATTACTAAACAAATCAATGTGAAATGGAGTAGTACAACTCTGTATATCATCCAAGTTGATCGAACATGTGTACCAACCATTGGTTAACTCTGGGATGTGATCATCCGGTTATCGTCCAATGGACGGATTCGCCAATGCATCAACATTGTGATCGTGGACATCTGGAAGGATATCACTTATTTCTCAACGGAGACTAGTCCAACAAGTTGTAAGGATATTTTGCTACAGACTTGCCACACTTATGGCTTCTATACCAGGGAAGAAACAACCAAATTCATTTGTTGTTGGATATATACATGAGACACAACATTACTCCCTTGAATGGCCAAAATGAATCGTTGGCTTTCGCATAACTTCTGTTCAGAAATTTCTTTCTGGAAACACAGTTGGGGTGTTATCTTGCACAATCGAGCCCCACCCTACCAGATACATAGTTGGGTCTCTTTCCTTGCCCAACTGGTGAAAATTAGACTTGTACAATACTCTGTAACAGTAGTAGTAGTAGTATTAGTTGTACTAGAGTGGCAAGCGATCCTTATATAGATGACTTGTGGACCTTGTATTTTGATGGATCCAAAACACAAGATGGCTCTGGATCTAGGTGTGTTTTGATCGACCCAAGGAAAAGAAAACATTTAGTCTCAAGTCGCTTGGAGTTCGAGTGCACAAACAACATTGTTGAATATGAAGCACTCATCTTTGGTTTTCACAAAGCCCTCAATCTCAATGTTGCTATGCTTAGGTGATTCAGAGAATGTGGTATGACAGGTACGTAACACCATACACTATCTCTCACCTCATTCTAAGAGTTACCAGCAAGAGGTATGGTGGTTTATTTATAATTTCCAAGCTTTTAATATCATATCTATACCAAGAATATGCAATGCAGCTGTAGATGCTCTAGCAAATGCAGCTACTAAGATGACACCGCTTAGGGATAGATTTATTGTTGAAATTTTGTATAAGCCTTCTATCCCTGACAACATCACTAATTTTTATATTTTTTATGGTGATTAACATATATTTCATTTTATGACCAACACTTACATCTTCAAAGACACAATGATAGATGAAGACGTGCACGAAAAGTCTTTGCAAGACACAATTGATGACAGCAAAGGAAACCCCATCCCCAAGGGTGTGGTTTCACGTGAGAAAATCTATGACTTGTAGAACCACTTCAAAGGGGCGAGGAACATCAAAACCCATTGTTCCACATGGATGCACAGACAGATGAACCTCGAAACAGAAAGAGATCTTAAGTTCGTAAATCCCAATACATGTTGCACACTAGAGGAGCCGTCAGCCTTTGTCTGCCTGTTCAGACAGTACCATGGCGTATTCAGTGGACATACAATGACTTGAAAACATATGACACGTGAATAATTCAACACAACATTCTGATCAAAGAAGTGGTCAAGTCGTTTCAGCAAAAGCTCAGAAAAGTCCATCCATTAGTTGAAACCCTCATATAGAAAGAATTGACTAAGTTGTTAGATGCTCAGATCATTTATAAGGTACATCATTCTACTTGGGTTTCAAACTTAGTTCCTGTAAGGAAGAAATCGGGGAGATCCGCCTGTGCGTAGATTTCTGAAATATTAATAGGGCCTCAGAAAAATATAACTACCCTATTCCGTCTATGGAGCACATCTTCTAGACAGTATCTGGAGCTGAAATTTTCTCTCTCCTTGACAGATTTTATGGATATAACCAAGTTCTAGTAGCAAAACCTAATAGACTTAAGAATACATTATGTAATAAGTGGGGTACGTTCACTTACCGAAAAATGCCATTTGGGCTGGTAAATGCAGGCGCAACATTTTATCATGTTATGGACATCGCCTTCTTTGGTCTCGTCAGACAGAGCGTGGTGGTCAACCTTGACGATGTGACAGTATTTTCCTGAAAGTGGTCAAACCACCTACACCATCTCAAGAAGATCTTTGAGCGATGTCAAAAGTACAGGAGATCCTTGAATCCCAAGAAGAGAGTATTCGCGGTGTCTAAGGTGCACCTCCTTTGGCATATCATAACCAAGTGTGGGATCGAGGCTGATCTGATCCAAGTTTGGACTATCATGTAGATTCCTCACCCATTCAACAAGAAAGCTATGTAGTCCTTCTTGGGGAAGATCAAAATCCTCTGGAAGTTCATCTCAGATTATGTGCAGATCGTTAAACCTATCCAAGACATGATCAAGAAGGATGCAATCTACAACTGGGGGAAGAAGGAAAAGGATGTGTTCGCTCATATCAAGCAGGAAATAGAATATGCACCTACATTGTACAACCTAGATTTCAACAAAGATTTCTTTCTCTATACATTCGCTTCTAACAATTCACTTGTTGTAGTGCTCACACATAAGGATGAGATGAAAAACGAGCGTCCCATCTCCTTCATGAGCGTGAGCATGTAGGGACCCAAGCTCAACTATCCTTCCATGGATAAACAAGCATATGATGTATACAAGACAGTGAAACATTTCAGACCCTACTTGCTGAAAAATTGCATAGTCTTTGTGCCACATCCAACAGTTAGAGCAATGATCGTTCAACAAGAGTTGGGTGAAAGACATGCAAACTAGATGACAAGAGTACAAGAGTATGATATTGATATCAAGCCAGTTCACATTGTAAAGGGTCATGGTCTCTGCATACTTTTAGCAGAAGCAGTACACATGAAAGAGGAAGAAGAAGAGCTCATCGGCTTGGAGTAAGAAATCAACATGTACAATATAGAGAGAGCACCACCCACTTGGCACAAAAACTCTTGGTATGAAGAAGTGTGCCAGTACCTTGAGCATGACACCATGACCTCTCACTTTTCCATGCGATAGAAGAGGGAACTTCACCTCAAATCCTTATCTTACCAGTTGGTGCATATAGTGCTTTACAAAAAGCACAACAATGACATTTTTCTCAGGTTTCTAGAGGCACAAGATTCAGAAAGAATGTTACGTGACATGCATGGAATACCAACTGGAGGTCACTTCGCGGGTAAAACAACTACGCACAAAGTCATGAGAGTCAGTTTCTATTGGCCCACATTGTTTAAGGATGCACACGCTTATGCCCGCAAGTGCCTGATCTATTAGTGATGCACCGACAGAACTCAAAGGTCAGCAACCCTGCTACAACCTATTGTAGTGGACAAACCATTCCAACAGTGGGGCTTAGATATCATCGGGGAAATTGTTGGGTTGTGTTATATTCTTTCCATGACTAACCTACGTAGTGAACCGAGGGGTTAGAGGGGGGGTGGAGCCCCCCGCCCCCCCTTCATTGAGCCGATTGCATAATAGGGGGGTCACAAGGGGGGCAGCAACCCCCCTGTCTAGGGGGTTTGAGGGGGGCAGGTAGCCCCCCTCTACGACGTTGCCCCAGGAATTTTTTTTTGGACCCTATATTAGGTTGGGCGAACCTACCTATGGTTTTCGGTCCATGGTTTTGGACGTGATGGTTTTCGGTCCATGGTATTGGATGCTTCGGCATGTGTTGAGTCCCAAACTTGCATTTTCCTACACCTTTTTCTAGCTTCTTTCCATTCATCTGAACCTCCTAAGTCATCGATATCATTGCATATTAGTTAAAAAAGGGCATTTAAAGTGGTTTCTTGACTATGTGTTTGTGTTGCTATTTGAACTAGATTTTTGTTTATAAGCTACAGAATCTTTTCACTTTCCGCAGCCAGCCCAACTTTCCACAGCTGTTTTCTCAAAGTCTATATTGCAGGTGTCTTCAGGCAAATCGAGCCACATGGGCAAGTTGCAAACGACGTGGACATGGACCGAGTCCTATTGGCTCAGTCGAATTCATCAAAAGAGGCCATAGTCAACGGTGGGCAAAGCGGTGGTCAACTTAAGAGTCCTACGGTGATAAAACTCTGTTTTTCACCACATGAAGCTTTGCATGGTTGTTCCTAAATCTCAAGGGACGAATCAACACCTGTGGATTGCTCCATGAACTGAATCAAATAGCCACCCTCCAAATATTTAATCTTCACGGCAGCCATAATGCTAAATTTCGGGACGTGGTTGTTTACGTGTCTTTTATCAGCGCAGATTGTAGGAAAGTAGTTATGTCATCCTCTATTATAAATAATGCGTTCTCATACGCATATTAGTTAGCTTTGGTAATGTAATTTTGACTGTTAACGAGCCCACTGTGCCGTGACTTTATCTTTGTGTTATGACTGCATTTTAATACATGATAAGACTATGTTTATAGCTCAATTCGTGGTTGATAACGATTGTCCGAGGATTGTGTAGAGGGCCCCTGCACAGGCCGAGGTTTTTTTTATTACTGTATAGTTTCATGCTTTATTTCTTTACGTTCCTTATGGCATAATCATTCACTTGTATATATATTGCATTTCTTATGGTATTAACGTTTGATAGCTATCCATAGCTTTTCACGTTTTATAATGTTGTTAATTGATCAGTACCTTTGTTTCAGATTACAATAGGCAGCCTGGGCATTTGCACATAGTTTTCTAATGAATAATGACATGGAATTATTCTTGTCCTTCTGTTGATTCCTTTCCTTTAGTTTTTAGTTCCAGCACTATGTTATTTATTTCAGTTTTGCTCATTTACTCTTCTGCAAGATAGATATTAAATTACTCATGTCATTTTTAGTTACCTCCTAAAGCGAGAACAATTCGAATGGTGAGGAATTGAAGTATGAATGCATAGTTTGATATTAGTTTATTTTTCTGCAAGTTACTTATTAAATTGCTCATGTCATTCTCAGTTACCTCCTAAAGCCAGAGCAAGTCGAATGGTGAGGGATTGAAGTATGAGTGTGTAGTTTGATATTAATTTTATTTTTTGTGAATTAGATATCAGATTTCTCAAGTTGTTTATGATTACCTCCTAAAGCCAGAGCAAGTCGAATGGAGAGGGGTCAGAATATGAGTTGATGTAATGTGATTTTAGTTTACTTTTCTTGCAATTTTTGGATTTCTTTGAGTTCAGTTTCTCTTATATTTTTATGGCAACAAGGATACTAGGTTTCATGGTCACTAGCTCACTGTTGTTTAATTAGAATAGTGACACATTTTCACTCTCTTTTAGGAATTAGTTTCATCATTGCATGTTTTAAAACCTTTTTTTTAAAGTTTGAAGTTTTGAAAATCATTTTAAAGGACATCATTGCCTTGAAAACTTATATCATACTTGTCTTTTAGAATTTCCATCTCACATTAAGGAATTAACATAAATAAGCCCAAAACAAAACAAAAACTCAAAAACGACAAAAAAAAGTAAGAAATAGGTTATCTTGCACATATAGTGCGCCACACTTCAACAATTTACGACTCCCGGATTGAAAATTAATACAACAATTTAGGACACTCTAAATTGACCAAACATTTTGCCGTTGTTGCCAGGGAAGTGTAACTAGGTAGCCAATTTCCTAAAAAAAAACAATAAAAAGAAGGGAAAAATTGATAACTTCTTGAAGTATGCTCTCCTCTTGCACTTAGTGTGACCTGGAAGATCAGAAAGAGAATTATTAGCCCAACTTAAAAATAAAAATAAAAATGACATGCATAGAGAAAGAGATTCTAGGGGAAGGTTTGTAGCTAGAGCCAAGAGTTTGATTTTCACAACTCCATCTTCTTCAAGGCATAGACAAGATTCACCACCATCTACCCCTAGGCTTAAGATTCCTGGAATTCAAGGAGCAGCTAAATTAGAGGATTCTCCTACACCATCTACCAAATCTCATTTAGAGGAAGACCCTTTCTTTACTTCTACAGGAGAGCATATTGTAATTCAAGAAGTAGAATCACCTGAAGAAGAAAAGGAAGAAATTCCCTCTCATCCTCCCTTAATAGAAGAACCAGAGGACTCTGAGGACTCTGAAGAAACTATCATGATAGAGGAAGTAGTAGATGGATTTGGAGGTAGAGGTAGAGGTAGAGGAGGAGGAAACAATGGAGGAGGAAGAGGCAAAAATGAAGGAAATAGGGATGAGGATAACTCATTTGGATTCCCTATAGCCGATGAGGAAACTCATACAACAACGAAAAACATTTCACCATCTGTCCTCCAGAACTTTCATGGGTTGAGAAGTGAGGATCCCGAAACATTTCTATTTGAGTTTGAAGTCTTGTGTCGAACCTATGATTATATGGAAGACTCTCAAAAACTCAAACTGTTTCCTTCAACATTAGAAGGAGCTGCTTTGAAACGGTTCATGGGATTAGCCACTCAGTCTATTAATAGTTGTAATGATATGAAACAAACATTCTTGGATAGATACATGGACTATTGCATGCCCACCAATCATAAGGATGAGGTATTCAAGATGATGCAAAAAGAAGATGAAAACTTGGAGGACCTACTTGAATGATTTCAATACAACTTAAAGAGAGCAAAAATGAGTAATCTATATGAGGAAACCTTGAAAGCCCTTCTATTGAAAGCCATTAGAGATGAATGGATAGACATTTTAAACATGATGGGAAAGGGAGATATCTCTCAACTTCCACTTCATGACATAGCATAACTATGTATCCATCTCTCAAGGGGAAAATCTAAAACTGCAAAAGGGCCTAGAGATCCTTCTCTGATTAGAGCAAACAAATCTGCAACCAGTTCAGTAAGTAGGGCAGAGATTGGCAATATGCTTGATGATTTCAAAACTAGACACCCTTAAAATACAAAACAAGCAGAAAGCAGAAGTTGAAGCTTTGGCCATCTTTTGTCCAAAATGTAGGAAGAAACATGCTCTCAGGGAATGTCCCTTGGATGCAAAAGTTGTAGAAACATGTATGATTTGCTCAGAAAGCCATGACACCAAGGATTGTCCTTTAATTCCTAGGCTCAAAGCTGTCTTTCAAGAAGATCCAAATTCAGTGGAGTCTCTCTGTTTTGCTACAAGGAGACCATGGCAGGGGCAACAAAATCAAGGGTTCAACAATCCTATGAACTTTCAATCCCCGCCAAATTGGAATCCTTGGAAACAACCTTGGCCCCAATCTCAAAATCCATATCAATCATGGGTACAAGGTATGCAAAATCCTTATGGCATATTTGCTCAATTTTATCAATATCTCCATCTTTTCCAAATCAACAAGCTCCACAACTTCCAAATCAAAACCCACAACTTTCATTACCATTTCCACAACAACAACAAACTCCTCAACAAAATTCTCAACTCTTGCTTCCATTCCAACAAAAAGAAAATCAACTACCTTCCCAGCCATTGCCAAATCCCAATAATAAAAATCCTCAAAATGCTTACACAGTAGAAGGACAACAATTTCCTACCTATATGATTGTTCCTCTCAATGATGTACAACTCAAATCTGGTAGAGTTTTAGAAAAACCTTCTATAGATGCTCAAAAGCAAAGTATTTCTGAGGAAGATCCTCTTGAAGCCAATAAAGGTTCTGAAGCATCTCTTCAAAACCCAAACACTCAAAAATAAAAATAAAAAGATTCAACCCCCACAACTCCTATAGTTGAGCAACCTGCATCTTCATCCACACCTCCTTTCCCTGAAAGATTACAAATTGACAAAGGAGTGGAAAAACAAATCTTGTTTCATGACTATGATTTCCTAGATGAATTAAAGAATGTTTGTATCAAGATTCCCTTGCTACAATCCATTAGAGAGATTCCTATTCTAGCAAAAACAATAAAGGAGTTGAGTGTCAAAAGACCAGGAAGGAAACCAAGATATACAAGAAGAATCCACCTAGTAGGAAAAATTGCAGATATCATGATGGGAAAATTACCATGCAGAAGTATGTAGATCTCGGTAGTCCAATTGTCAAGACACATATCAATGGGGTAGAAATTCCAAATATTTTTATTGACTTAGGGGCTACTATCAACATTATGAGTAGACAGACTATGGAACAACTAAAACTTCCTAATCTTCTTTTTACACCTACCTTACTGCAACTTGCAGATCGATCTATAATCAAACCAGATGGTGTATTAGAAGATATTTCAATCTCCTTAGATTCTTGGGAATATCCAGTAGATTTCATGATTTTGACTCCCAAGAGTAATCTAGGAGGGCACCACTCATTTTAGGAAGACCTTGGCTAGCCACAGCTAATGCTTTCATTAGTTGTAGATCTAGGCATATGTACATTTCTGATGATAATTCGACAAAGAAATTCAATTTGTATCCTCCAGAAAAAGCAATTACAGAATTAGGAGATAATGAATGGGTCGATGATGAGGACGCTTTACAACCTGTCTTTACCATTTCTGAAATCAGTGAAGATAGTCAAATTCTGAACACATTAGAAAATTTTAAAATATCTTCAGAATATGACACACACAATTTCAGTTAGATTCTGACATTGAGTATCTATCATCTAGACAAATTTCTCTTTACTCTATGGAAGAGTTTGGTAGTTCCACCATTGAAATTTTTCCAGGTAAAACATTGAATATCAACAAAAACTTGGAAAAATCACAACAGGGAGAGCTAACCAAAATCTTACAAAAACATTCTACTGCAATTGCATGGGAATATATTGATATGAAAGGTATTGACCCTAAGACTTGTATTCATTATATCTACATCGAGGAAAATAGTAGACCAATTAGACAACCTCAGAGAAGGATGAATCCAAACCTTAGGGAGATAGTGAAAGAAGAGCTCCAAAAACTACTCAATGTAAACTTCATTTATCCAATTTTAGATAGCCGATGGGTTTCTCCTTTGGTTATAGTACCTAAAAAGAATGGTAAATGGAAAGTATGCATTGATTACAGAGAATTGAATAAAGCAACCTTGAAGGATCACTTCCCTTTGCCCTTTATCGATTAGGTATTAGATACACTAGCATGAAAAAAGTACTTTTCATTCTTGGATGGTTTTAGTGGCTACAATCAAATTCAGGTAGCACCTGAAGATCAAGACAAGACCACATTTACTTGTCCATGGGGAACTTTTGCTTACTGAGTGCTTCCTTTTGGATTATGTAATGCACCCGCAACATTCCAAAGAGCAGCACTCGGAATTTTTTCTGATTTAATCCATGATTGTGTAGAGGTTTATATGGATGATTTTACAGTTTATGGTGACTCATTTAAAGAAGCATTAGAGAATTTGGAAAAAGTACTTATAAGATGTAAAGAAACAAATCTTTCATTAAGTCATGCAAAATGTTTTATGATGTTTACTGAAGGTATTGTTTTGGGACATCACATTTCAGGAGATGGGATTAAAGTTGATAGATCAAAAGTTGAAGTCATCTCCAAGTTGCCTATTCAAAATTGTCAAAGAGATGTTAGAAGTTTTCTAGGATTCACTAGATACTATAGAAGATTTATAGAAAATTTCACTAAAATAGCATCTCCACTCTTTAAATTGCTTACAAAAGACTGTGAATTCAAATGGGATCCTGATTGTCAAAAAGCCTTTGAAACTTTGAAAACAAGAATATCTGAAGCACCTATCTTGAGAGGACCAAATTGGAAACTCCCTTTCCATATTTCTACAGATGCCTCAGATACAGCTCTAG
>APFE030935255.1:0-15581 GCA_000404065.3 Pinus taeda | reverse complement strand
GAACTTATGTTTAGTTTAGGGTTTTTTGCCCTAGTAGGCAACCCCTCTCTTTGTATGAGGGCATTGTATTTGAGGCGGCGATATAGATGTGTATTCTGTGTGTGTGTGAGCGAGAAACAGAGAGGTGAGACTGTGAGAGGAAACAGAGAGGTGAGACTGTGAGAGAAAACAGAGGATATTACAGGGGCTTTGCTGTAGGTTGTGTCTCTTCATTTTGCTGGATAATAGAAAGGAAGGACTGGCTGTTCGAGGTGGACGTAGCCCAAACTGGGTGAACCACGTATATCTGTGTCTCTCTTGTTTTGTGCGTTTTCTGTGTTTATATTTCTGCAATATTTTATGTGTTCCATTGCTCCGTAATATATAATTTTCTAACAGGTGGAGCAACCAAGGGCTAGGGGCTTAGCTCCGACCCAAGGTCATGAGACATGGCATATAACTGACAGTAACATAGATTGGAATTAATGGGAAGGGGGCTTTGGATATACCCCAAGTCGAGTTCTTACACCTTTCCACAGGACCAAGCCTCGACGGATCTAGTGCTAATGCAAAGGGGGCTTGGTTAAGGCTCGACCCTAGAGAACATGTAGAGTACAGGACCAAGGGCAGAGGCTCTGAGTGTTGACAGGTGAGGGTGCTTGGAAATAGCCTAACCTAGGTCATCTGTGATTGTCAAAACCATGGCACAGAATGGAAATGTGCAAAACATTCAGCTGTGGAAATTCAGGGGTTAGCCCCAGGTTTTGTGTGGCATGGAACCGTGGTCATAATATTTAGGGGCTATGCTGATGGGGGTGAGTGATTAGACCCAGCCCCTGGGCGAATGACCAAATATGGCCCTATTTTTATGCCATAGGGGTTCATTACGCATTTAAATGGATCGATAATTTGCACCCAAAACAGCAGGAATCTTGCTGGCATTGGGTGAAAATGTCGCTTTGCAGTTCTTGGAATGGTGGAATTCATAGAAAAATTAGTAGGGCAGTCCAGTTTGTAGAGTAGTTAGCAACAAAACTTCTCTAGAGCATAACTTTCTACGTTTTTGGACAAATTGAGCCCAACAAGAGCCCATATTGGGGTTTTTGGGTGTTTTTGAGCCATTGGAAACATTATTTTTACATTAAGAGAATTATAAATCCATGAAATAACATATTTGAGCACTTAAGGAAAGAGGCCCAACATTGGAAGTTCGACCAGGAGATGTATCATAGGAGGGGTGAACTCTTTATCATTTTGTTGTCATGTGTTGTTGTGTATGGTATATTTGTCTCTGTTTTTATGTTGCAGACTAAGTTTAAAAACCTTTAATTTATGTACTTTTTCAAATTGATCCATTGCCTAAAAGACATAAAAATTTACTTGCAAATTTTCCAGAACCTTCAAGTTTGTAATACAGACCATCCAAATCCAAAACTTCATGTAGAAAGAAAGATTTATCCAAATTGCTTGAATGACTGTGACCATACAATTCAAAAATAAGAAAATCATCGTGGTCTTGATCATCCAAGGGTTCATCTTGATTAATGGGTAAAGTATTAGGAGGAATATAAAGATCTGTAGATTAATGATTGATGACGTCAGATGAATCACCAACAGGAGAGAGATGTGAAATAAATATGATTTCTTTATCTGCAAGATGGTCTCCTGATTCAAAGATTGGTTTAGGTCCAACATATGGGACATCAAAGGGAGAAGGACATGGGACAAAAATCATACCCGATTCTTCTTCTAGAAAATGAAATTCTTCTGACGCAAGGGCATATTATGCAAATTATTTCTTTGACATCCAGACTAAGAACAAAAACTTCTCATGAAAGAACTTCCAGTCCATGTCCTCATCCAGAAATTGATAGCAAAGATGAAGGAACTGACCAACAAAATACTCCAGAGATTCAGTCAATTCCATTCTAAGTTAATCAATTTCGTTAATAGCATCTTGATACTCATAGTTATCAAAAAATCAACATGACTCGTTAACCAAGTGATCGAAAGATGTGATAGAATAAGTGGGTAAAGAATAACACCATTGCTTCATACAACCATCCAATGTAAGGGTAAACAACTGTGAACTGATTTATTCTGAATTAATATCATTCAAGAAGCAAAATTGAACAAAATCAACAACATACCTAAGGATGGTTGATTTACCCTTACCATCAACTTTAAATCATGACAAGTGATGTAAAAAGTGTGTGGGTATTGAAATATCTAAAGGCTTCATAAAACACCTCGGGATTATGATTTGGGATGAATCCATTGAAGGCAAAGGACTCAAATAGACTCTAGGATCTCAGCTTGTCATTTGGCCCTCCTTCTAGCACCAAAAATGTTGACTCTGCTAGATTCTGCCAACATTTCAAGGTGATCTCCCCATTGTGAAGTCCTAACTAGACCTCACGTCATTTGGTGTACGAGTCCCATCTGGTCATACGGTTCGACCACTATTTGAATGACTTGGTTGCAATCAGACATAAGAGATTGCAATGCCTCTATAGGTCGGCAAGGATGTGAGTTTTGTGAGACACCCAATGTAAGGTATAGAAGGAAGACTTATGTGGCTGGTGAGAGAAACGAGCCACCAGTTAGAAAAGTAATAGTACTAACCTAAAGGGGGACCCAGAGAGATTATAAATATTTGTCAAGTACCTATAGATTAGCCCACATAGTAAATAACAATCACTGGAACATACAATGTCCATTCAACAATGAACATAACTAAGAAACAAAATAATTCATTAACTTAGTATGTGAATAAAAAAACATATATCGTACACATAACAAGAATAGTCCAACTATATACATGATACATGCATGAAGGAATGTTGACCCAATGAAATTCTAATTATAAGGTTCCAAGTACATTGTTACGTGGATGAAACACTGTATCTAATAGTGGAATATGAAGCCACAACTTTCTTCTCCAAAGAATAATCTATCTCCTATGTGGTACAAGAGAAGTGAAGGCTAAGCATCCAAAAGTTTGGCCAAAAGCCTCTAGCTTGAGTTATGAGGAGCTATTTATAACAACTAAAATGACTATTGAGCTTCCCATGACTGTTTGACTTCTATAACTATTTATATTCTAAAATGACTCATTGCATTCCATTGTGTATCGTTTCATATTCCATGTGTCCCTTGGACTTCATTGCATAACATTTATTACATAAAACAATTTACACATGAGACAGTGGCCTAATAAGACAAAATTTCTAAGAGATAAAGCTCATCCAATGGATAGATCATGTTATCGCTCTATGATTTTGAAGATTGGCAAAAAAAAGTCACAAAAGATACATCAAATTTCTTATGAGTCAAGGACCTAGCCTTCCTAGACTCAGAGAGGGCTCTCTCTATATATTTATGATTTAACTGTGATTTCAGTGTTTAATGTATTAGGCTAGATATTAAAAATAAAGAGATTTTTTGATTGATTGTTTGTTTGTTCATTTGGTAGGGGAAGGTCATCCTTGAATATTTTTCATTGAGCTATGGAGTCACAGGTTGGGTGGTCACATCAATTTTCCAGAGCATTTACAAGGTAATCTAACTGTCTTTACTAGATCTTAGAAGTAGTGTGAGAAATGGGATGACAAAAAAATGATATCAGTCAAGATTAAAAAGAATTCAAGTATTTTTTAATCATACTTCAGAGGAAAACATTAAGATTGTAAACACAGATAGTAGTAAGGTGCTCCAACATCATATCTTAAACTATAATTTCTACTTTACAATAAGAATCAAAGATGCATGAATGGATAAACAAAGATACATTCAACATAGAAAGAAAAACATCACTAGGTCAAACAGGTCAAGTATCTTGCAAACGGTCCTTTTTATTGATGCTCCAGCTTGAAAATTACAATGCTCCAAACATAAAAGATAATTTCTATGACTTGGATCCAACCCTCTAATACTCCCAATAGATGGAGTATTTAAAAGAAAAACTACAACGATTTCCTTGTACACTTGGAAATCTATTATTTATTGCAATGAATGAAAAAATGACTAATGTAACCATGAAGTGGCCATGCTAAGAAAACTGGGACAGTTGGTCCTTTTTTTAGGGATGTTGTTGCTTGAAACATTAATTTGACTTTAGTTGATGTGGCTGGTGTTGACTCAAGTCTGTGTTGGCACTCTAATCGTCCTTGTCTCATTCCTCATAATAATCACATATCTCACTCCACGCTTCCTCATCTGGAACTTTGATTTTAGTTAATCTTATGTATATTTCGTCATCCTCAGTGTACTTAGAAAATGTTGGTTTGACCATAAATACATGCTTTACTTCATTCTCAATGTAAATTAAATTATTGATAGCTTCCAGCAATTCTTTTCCTGTTATGCTGCCTTTGATGTTGGAAATATTTGTAGCATCTATGGCTATGCCCTGGATTTTATTGATATAATCCCCTTTGTCCATGAATTTGTCATTTATGAAAAACAGAGATGGGAGGCCTTTATGATGTAACAACTGCATTTTTTTAAAGAACTTGTTGATTCTCAGTTCCAGAACTTGACATTTTTCCTCTAGCTACACATTTAAGTTGTTCTTTGTCAGCACCTTCTTGACTTATAGTATAGTCTCTGTTCTATCTGCCACTCCCAACTCTTCCAGATCATACCTATTCCTTGCATTCAAAAATTTGATTATCCTATTAGTTGTTGTTGGCATGTCTCCCAATTCTACATTGGCAGCTGAAATGGGTTCTTTAGCCTTCTCCACTAATTCTTTTTTCTCAAAGATAATTTGTATGCTAGGCCAAATTTCATTCATACCATTGATTATATTGTGCCAAACAAACTCCTTAACTCTCCCTAGAGTGTTTCCTATCGATGATTCCTTCTTTGATTTTTGTATTGTTTCAATTAATTCCTTTGCCCTTTGCATTTCCACCAAGTGATTGTTTTCTGCTCTTTTGATTTGATCTTGAAATACACTGACTTGGGTTTCTAGTCTTTTTATCTCCTCAGATTGCAGATTCATGGCTTCCAATGATTTGTGTAGGTTTTAACCCCGTACAGAAATTACCTGCATACGAATTCTAAATCACAGAAAAAATAAAAATGTGAGATCATAACACATAAAACACATATACACAGAGATTTCCCACTGGATCTCAAAACCGAGACTACCAGCTTGATTTTTCATTATATTCCTTTCAATGTTACAATACATATTTATACATGCCAAAGCATCCAATACCATGGACCGAAACCATCGCGTCCAAAACTGTGGACCGAAACATAGGTAGGTTCGCCCAACCTAATATAGGGTCCAAAAAAAAAATTCTCGAGGCACTGCCCCGAACCCCGTAGAGGGGGGCTACCCGCCCCCCTCAAACCCCCCAGACAGGGGGGGCTGCCACCCCTGCTACACAATCGACGCGGCGAAGGGGGGGCTCCGCCCCCCCTCTAACCCCCGGTTCACTACGTAGGTTAGTCGTGGAAAGAATATAACACAACCCAACAATCTGTCTAGTTGTTCTGTACTGCTTCCTGCTCCTGTGGTTGTACTTGCTGGAGTGGTTATGGGAGGGGTTGTTAGAGGAAGCGTCTCCATTGTTGTGTTGGCCATCTGTGCTGCCTTTTCTTTCTCTTGCACCATTTTTTCCATCTATATTTCCATTTGTTTGATTTGGAGAGACTACTCCACTATTAATTTCATCATATCAGCCTTTTGGCTTTCTGTCTCGTCTATCTCCTTGGTCAGTGGATCATGTGTAGTAGGAATTTTGAACTGCTTCTTCAAAGATGCAATATCTATCTATTTTTTCTTTATTACTTCTTCAACTGCTTTTATATATGAGGGATCATACCCAATCTTCACTATCAAGTCTTCCAAAGACTTAATTTTATTGTCCTTTGACTGTGATGAAATCCTTTCCATCTTCAACTAGGATTGAGAGTTTGATAAAGCCACCTGCATTTTGAACAAGTTCATAGAAGTGTTGGTTAGAGTGGATGAAATCATTTCACCTGTTTTCTTGTGCATTTCCAACTGATCAATTGGATGGAAATTTCTGGCATCAAACTCAAAATAAGTTTTCTTGTAATTTGTTATGGTTTTAGGTTCTACTATTTGTGCTTCAAAAAATGCCATATGCATTTTTCCCTTTTCTGAGTCAAAGGAAGAGAGAAGTTTTCCTTGTGCAGTTGCACTCTGATTCCAAAACTAAGCATAGGTGCTCTTTTTCAGTATTTCATTTCTGATTTTGATCTCTATGAATGTATCAAATACTGTCTCTTTTTTTTCTCCAGTCACATTTGTAGTAGATGAGGACACTTGAAGCAACTGTTGCCTTTCCGAAATTGGAATGGCGGGAAAAGGTTGCCCTCTACTGGGGATGAATCTGGAATATCAATTATGTTGATCATTGTTTTCTGTAGTGATCCTTTGTCTATGTCCATTTATTTTCTAGGCTTCTTCCTATATTTCAACCTGAATTCCTTCATAGAAGTATCAGTCCCTGGTGACTGATCTTCTCTAGATCTTTTCCCTGTTATTCCTTGTTCTTGTTCTTTTCCTTTTTCATTCTTATCTTCAGTAGTTTGTTTTCTCTGTTGCCTTGTAGTCTGTGTACTGGAAGAAGAGATCATGTGTTCTTTGGCCTCCTGCAATGTATTAGGCATCCACTCAATCTTATTCATGTATTTTTCAATCTCAGGCCTTTGAGTATGGATATATGTTGTTGACTTGTTTTCTATCCTCTTCTTGGAAATGATACCGCATGGGTCATAAGACCTTGTGAAACTGTGGGTAAAATTCATTTCCTTCAATCTTCTATCTTCCTCCTCCCCTACTGCTCTATTGTTACAAATGAAGGGACCAATTTGAGATTTGATCCTAAACTGGGATTTTTTCTTAGCTGATACGAAGTGCCCTTCATTTGCATTAATAATTTGTCTAATGTATTCCAGTGCAAAGATTCTCATGGGGAGGAAATTTGGTAGCTTGTATAGGGCCAACTCACAGCCATACACTCTTAATTCAGTGTAATTTTGGTACACGTACCAATCACATGTTCTAGCTTGGTTTGACAGTCGCATGATTCTTCTTATCTCCCCACTAATCCTAGGTTTTGCAGTCCCACTAAGGAGGCTCATTGTTGGGTGAATAAACTTCTCCAAAAATGTCTTATAGCTTAAATTTCTTTGGTCTTTCATCACCAATGTTGTCCAAAAAATCATTGATTGGGCTTCACCTTCTTCATTCATTTTCCTCACCAAAAATAGGAACCTGACTACCTGAAAATACACTAACATATATACCAATATTGAGGAATAATGAAACACTTCATCTGTAAAGAAATTGACAAGCTGCTCATGGATGGCATCTGCTAAAAATTGGTTGAAATTGAAGAGGATAGAGGGCTTGGATACTGTTGACAAAATAGAAAAAAAAGATATGATAGCTTCATTAAGCCATTGATTTGAATAACATCTAAGTAAATAGGAAAGAACAGTGACAATGTGTTTAGTTCTGTTAGGGAAAACAGAGGAGGAATAAGGAGGATTCTTGCTTGGCAGAGGTGTGTTCTTAGTAATGAAAAGTTATAATGTTCTTGCTCTCTTAGAAAAATCAAGCTTTTGATACATTTTAATGAGGACCTCATGGGAAAAGGGAGTAGTTCCTTCAATAACTGCGGCCTGCATCATCTATATAATTGACTTGGCATCAATTGTAAACAAAATAGGTCTTGTTGGGGCCATCACTTCCCTTTGATGTGGATTATAACATGAATGAAATTTCCTTATCAGTTCTGAACAACTGTGTGTTTTAAGAAAAGTATAAAAAGGCAGTTTAGTGTCCCAGAGGCCTATGTCATCCATCTCCTCTACAAATTTGTCCTCCCACCAACAATATATGTCAAACAAATCAAACTTTGAGAGTGTTTCATGGATATTGAATCCCTATCTTCAAGTGGTAGGTGATCAAAATAAAATGGTAGGTGCACCATTGGATTAAACACTTATGGTTCCTCTTTCTTTGGTGCCATAGATTTCTTCACTAAAATTGTTCTCTGAAAGTTGTCATGTGATGAATTTTTAATAGAAGGGGATAAGAAGAAATGGGAATTCATTGAGGGAGAAAGAAAAGGGATTAATCAGAATTGAGATTCAAGAAAGGGAAATTCTTATCACTGTAGAAAATAAGTCCCCGTGCAACCACACTGTGTGCTCTCTATGTATGATTGAATGTAACTTGCACCTGATAGATGAAAACAACAGTTAAAATTCAAAAAATGGAGTGAACTAGCGCTTTTATGGATTTGGAATGCTGTTGTTGGATTGGCTTGACTTGGCATGGGTTCGTTGGCTAATGGTCCAACCCATTAATTGCTCAATGGCGGGAATGGAGGTGATAAGGCGAATGGGATTGCTTTGCGTCGTGAGGTGGCGGGAGCGAAAAAGGTCATATGGTATAGTGGTTTGAGTATCGAGGTAAACCACTTTTTGTGGGGGCTTGAGAGTGGTAAGTGGTATGAGGGGGGGTGAGAACTCATGAGGGCACAACACGTAAGCAGTTGGAAATCGCTGACCTTGGACGCCCCCCCCCCCCTCAGATTAACTTTTGGAGGGTGAGGGGGGGCCGAAAAAGAATGAGAGTTGTTGGATTAGACAGAATGAGTGGGAATGTAGTGATAGATGGTGGGTAGGTTAGATGGGATGTGACATGTCAGCACGTGTTGGGGTAGGGAATAAATGAGGGGTGCGGACTATAGGCAAATATGGGTATAGAGTAAAGTTAGGGGGTAATGATATTAAAACAATATAAGGCCCCTCTTTTTTTATTTCTTCCCCCAACTTTAGAAAAATAATGGGGCATTTCTTCCAACCTTAGGAAAACATTGGGGTATGTCTTCCAATCTTTAAAAGAAATTTTAGTGTCTTTCTCTTTCCTTGAATTTTCTTCAATCTACCTACCCTTATTCCCCTAATCTAGCATTTTTTCTTCTTTTTTTTTTTATTTACAGGGTGCATTGGGACTTGCAGACCCTTTCTTTTTTTTATCTATTTCTTCTTTTTAAATTCTAACCTACTCTATCACTTATTTCTCCCCCTTGTCCAGATTAAACAGTTGGACCAATTTTATTTCTTCCTACCTACTGATTTGCCAAGATTAAACTGTTTGGTAGATCCTTATTTTCTAACCTATCAACATAAATTGAAATTTGTTCAATCATGCTTAGACTATATGATTGGAACAACATTTGGGGTTTTATTTTTCTTCTTTTTATATACCCTTTTTTCATTTCTTTTCTTTTCTCTCCTTTTTTTTGTGTGAATCAATTGAATATTGGAATCTATGAACAATTTTAAATCTACAAATTGTGAAATACTCAATCACCTTGAGATCCTATAAATTATAGGACCCTAACAGATCATGTGATTCTTCATAGAGTTCATTTGTGATGTAAGAGTGCCAAGCTCTAAACTCCTTTATGATGGCTTCAATCTAATCTGGCAAGTCTCCTTTGTAGTGCACTTTAACTTCTAATGCCTCTGATAGTATGTTCGTGGAGCTCAATTGGACATTATTCTACAACCATGAAAGCATCATGTGCACTTTGACTGGTGGAAAGGCATGCTACCAAATATCATCTTGGGTCACTTCCAATCCTTCCTATTATATTACCTGCTTGATTTATTCAATGTAATCTCTGATCTCCTAGAAGAAAACCTCCCTACCCTTGATTGCTTCAAGGGATCTGGTGGCAAGCATTTCATGCTTCTGTGTAAGAGACTCAAACCCATTATGGAACTAGTTATATGCATCCATAGTGTTAACTGACTGCACTCCCAAATATGAGTAATTTTGTAGGTAGAGTCTCAATTTCACTCTATCAATTTCTGCGGAGAGCTTATCCTTCTTCTCCAAATCCTCTAGGACATTTAGATATTTGGCAGCCCACTCTTGCATCTCGTACACTACTTTGGTTGTTATCTTCAGGAGATTCACCAATTCTTGTGCATTCTTCTAAATGCCAATTAGAGGAGACATGACCTAATGTATAAGTATCATCTCATCATATAGTCATGCCATGATATCCTCCATTAATCCCAATTCATCTAGCATGGATGACTGTCATTCTACAGGATAGGAGTTTTGTGATAACAACCGTTGGTTCTCTGTTGCAAGATGTTCTTCCTATTGCTTCGTCGAAACAAGTTCTCTTATCAACTTGCATTCTCATTTAGAAAATTCTCTGAGTTATCCTATTTCATTGTAGCAAATGCAACATTTTCCATTGACTTGCCCCAATATTGCAACAAGAATGCTGCAACTCCTAAGGCTACCAACTTAAATTATCAACCTAGGGTTTGTACAAACTTAAGAGGTGTCGACACTGTATATGCAAAATGCAATGTGTTCTTATTTTGTTGATCTGATGAAATGAAGTGAATATCATCAAATCAAACACTAACCTAATTGAAAAAATGGAAATATTAGCCTACTTGTAGAATGTAAGTTAATACTCTAATTGCGGAATGTGGAATGTTGTTTTGAAAAAGGAAATTTGATATTTCCAACAATAATGCTTGTAACTGAAACTTTAAGGAAGCATGAATTTAAGAATCAATTATAATCTAACTTTTATTTATGAATCACCCTTTTTATCTATGTTCTAAAGTAAACTTAGCTTTAGTAACATAATCCATGTATATTTTATAAGAAAAAATTCATTGTTATTCAAATGTGGAAAATTGTCTTCTAATTCTAATTGCATATTTGTACTTGCAGTGAAGGAAAGGTGGATCTAGAATGTGTTGGAAATAATACTGAGAGAGGGGGTGAATTAGTATTATCAAATTCTTTTCAATTTATACAAATATTTGCAGATGAAACTTGTGTATACCTTTCAAACTTATAATATATTAATCTGTGTGTCAGAACCATATCACAAGAAAAAGAATAGAGCAACAGTCACACCAAATAACACAAGATATAAGGTGGAAACCTAATGTGGGTGAAAACCACCTGCTGCAATATGTCTCTATCTTCTTTCAATTAGAAACTTATTTTTACAATGATTTTGTATTGGTACAGTCCTTTACCAATACACAGGCTTCGACCTGCAGAAAGCTACAACCTTCTCTTTTCTTCCAGGGGCCATGTTTCATAAATTTTCATACTGGATCCATGAACATTAAGTAATCATCAAGTACATTTGAATCAACCAATCTCCTTTCCGCAAACAACTAATGAATCAACCAATAGCTTCTCAGAATGCAGTAACCAGAAAAACAATACCAGTAACCAGACACCGATTCTAAACCCAAAACTCTATAGCAACAAACAAAAGATAGCCAAAATATATTTCAAGAAAAGTCCGCAACTTCACCAATAGAAACCTGCAAATATCCGCACTTCTGCTTTGTCAAGCCTGCGCAGCTCCGCACCTGCTCTGTCTTATGTTCTGCGCGGATCCACACTGCTCTGTCTACTGTTCTGCGCAGCTCCGCACTGCTCAGTCTTTTATTCTACGCACCTCCGCACCTGCGTTGTCTACTCAATTGCGCACCTCCGCAATTGCTATGTTTACTCGACTGCGCACCGCCGCACCTGATCTGTCTTTTGTCCTGTGCACCTCCACACTTATGTCGTATCTCACCTATGGACCTCTGGACATAGACACTTTATCAGTTCTCAATTATACCCCAGACTATCAAATTCACAGATCGGGTCATGCGCCAAAGAGATCTCGACCCATCAGTAGATCCGCCTCATAATTTTCAGGTTTCTCCTTGATTCAGATCTAGCTATCACTCACAAACCGATCACCAAAATTTTAGATCTTTCTCTTAAGATATTCAACATTCACAAGTACATGGGCCAAATGATCTCCTTCCCTTTTTATAGTCTAGGCCTTTCTCAATTCATGGACCAAAACCATAGAGATCCAATACTAGGGATCCAAAATCGGGGTTCAATACTTTAGATGAAAAACCACGAACCAAACCATAGGTTCAAAAATGTCGGACTAAATACCATGGACCACCCGTAATATTTCCCGTGTGTGTGCTATTTTCTCTACAAGAAAGTTCGTGAACTTTAGGTTCACACTTTTTGTTCGGAACGCATGCAAACATATCCGCATCTTCTGAACTGCGCACATGCGCAACCTGCTAATGACCGCATCTTTTGGACGGTGCACCTGCGGAACCCGAAAATAACGCTGATGCACTATAATTTGTCATTTGATTCCTTTTTCCTGTGTCCCATGTATTCTGTTACATCTGATATTTCTTCTGAAGACTCATCTGGTTGAGTATAAGTGAATTGTTCTTCTATGAGTGGGTTGCCATCAAGTACAATGCATACATCATAATGCCGACAGAGTGGTATTTTGTCTTCCTCAATCATGGATTCAAAGCTTAGGGGTCATTATTCAATCCTAAGAGACCAAAACCAATCTTTTGGAGTAGATCTCGTCAAGTTTACACGTGTTATAGGAGTGCTACACGAGGTGCTCCAAGAGGTCCTATTTTGCTATAGGCGGAGATAACTTGTCAAATGCCCAAGTAAATAAAATGAAAATGGGATGAATTTCTTTATTTATTAATTAGGATGTATTTTGACTCCATTACAAGTGTAATCACTCCAAAATACCCTCGTTAACACGTGCTAAAAAATAACATAAAATTACTACTCTAAAAACTAGGAATTCAAAAACTAGTGAGCTAGTTAACCTACCAAATTCCTAACCTAATCAAGTGAAAATGATATGGGGTAAATTTTGTTATTCAATTGAATTTTTGTATGACCTAATACAAGTTGAATCAACTCGAATGAAGCTAATTAACATATTCTAAAAAATAGTAGAAAATTACTATTATTTTTCTACAAAGGGTTTCCAGAAATTCTAGATTTGTGAACTAGTAGACTAATCCACGTAGCTCAATGATGAATATGATTTTTCAAAGTTGTTCTAGGCTTCTTCATGCCTATGAATATGTAAATAACATGAAAAAAAACTCACTTCAATCATTTAACCAATGTAACCTACAACAAAAGAGGCATGAATAGTAAATGCAGAAATAAGAGATGCAAGTGAAAAATACATTCAAAGGAAATAAATAAATTGTACAAGAAAGCTCTAAGGCTCCTAGGATTAACAAGCCCAAGGAAAATCAGAGTCCTATGAAGGAAACCAATATTTAGAAGCTAAAAATGGCACCAAAATTCATTATTTAAATAAATCCAAGTACATCCCTACTAGAAATGAAAGTGGAGTTGCTAAATAACAATTTTTTCCACAAGACTACTAAGAAATACTCTCTAGAGGCCAATTCAAATTGGTACTTATACAAAGTGATGAGGAATAAGTATCCTTTAAAGGAAGAATATTTCCCCTCCAAAATCCCTCAAATAGTGGATCTGGTTCCCAACACTAGGAATATGCACTTAATGACAGGGAACACATTCCTAGATTTTCTCAATTAGTGGAGCTCCAAAATTTGTCAATAATTTCATGATATTTTATTCATTTATTATTCAATATTGTTCCATCATGTGGTAGGGAGAAAGTCCCTAAATTATCTCATCCTCCAAATCTTCATAATTTTCCTAATATTCTCATAATATTCTACAAAAATAAATAATAATAGGCACAAATATGCAATTACCTCTAAACCTTCCTAAAAACATATTAAAGCTAAAAAACATTATTTAGTGTCGAAGGAGAGGTTTAATATAGTCTTAATGTGCCTAAGAAAGGTTAGATGGCCCTTAATTTGTGTCTAATTTGGAGGCCCATTAGCCACCATAACTGCCCTAAGATTTCTTCTAGTGTTGGAGGTAATCATCTTTTATGTCGCTGCTGAGACTGGGTTTTGAGGGTCATTGTGAAAGTACCTATGAATTTGCTGCATGATTCTCTTCTTCAAATGATGAAACATTACACTACATATATCCATGACTTAGTTTGTTGGAGGAGGTGTAATCCCCATTTCACTAAATGGAAGATATTCCCTTGTCAGCGTGTTAGGTCCATATACTACTAGTGTAACCCCTTATTGTTATTAGTGCAACCACCTTATTGTATTATTGTGCCCATATAGTCCCCATGTTGTTATTATTATGCCCCATAGAAGCTCACTATTGTTATTGTTGTGTCCCTACAATATTATTGTTATGTAGGCTTTGATTGTATTGGGACCCCTTAGACTTCTATATATAGAAAGGAGGTTTTGTCATTTGTGTCATCCAAGAATTGTTCATTTGTGTAATGTAAAGGAGGTTTCCCACTCGTTGATCTATCTTTTCTATCTTTTTGTGAGCTGGTTTCATAACATTTTGTATCAGAGCTTTGGATTCTAGGGTTTCGCTATTCCAAACAGCTCATCATGAAATTTTCGTTATAACTTTTTCTCTATGAAGTTTAAGAAGCTAAAACAAAAACCCATTTGATCTAAAATTATTATGAACCTCGTATATGAATTTCAGATATTGTCCACTATACTTTCATAGATATGATTTGAGGAAGTTATGGTTTTTGCAAGCTCCAGAATTCCATCGCAAACCGGTCATCGTCGAATTTTTGCTATATTTTTGTTTCTACGAAGGATCAAACTCTATAATTAAAACCCATGTGAGATGAAATCTTGGTGAAGCTTGGACCTAAATTTCAGATCTTGTTTCATTATATTTTTCGGTGATATGGTCCAAGATATTTAGGTTTTTTGCAGGATCCTGAATTACATCCCAAACTGGTGACCTTGGGAAAATCATCATAGCTTTCTCTCTAAGCATCAGATTGAATTGTATTAAGAAGTTACATAAAGAGGACAGAATTTACTTCTTTGTATATCGTTTTTAGGTCTAAAGGTTGAAACAATGACACATGGCACTTTGTACAAGTTCGCTCTACTGAAAAAGTATATAATCGCATCATCTTGGGAGATTGGGCATAGCTATTTCTTAGAGAATCCAATTTCGATCAGACTTGTGGAATTGGAAGTAGGACATGTAGGTTTTAACCCCGTACAGAAATTACCTGCATATGAATTCTAAATCACAGGAAAAATAAAAATTTGAGAGCATAACACATAAAACACATATACACAGAGATTTCCCACTGGATCCCAAAACCGGGACTACCAGCTTGATTTTTCATTTATGTTCTTTTCAATGTTACAATACATATTTATACATGCCGAAGAATCCAATACCATGGACCGAAAACCATCGCGTCCAAAACCATGGATAGAAAACCATAGGTAGGTTCGCCCAACCTAATATAGGGTCCAAAAAAAAAATTTCCCGAGGTGCTGCCCCAGACCCCGTAGAGGGGGGCTACCCGCCCCCCTCTAACCCCCCAATTCACTACGTAGGGTAGTCGTGGAAAGAATATAACACAACCCAACAATCTCCCACTTGTTGTTTTCTTTCCACAGGAGAGCTTAGTCATTTTTTCAGCCCTGAAATGCCCATTGTTTCTCTACACTAAGAGAACTTCTCAGAGCTCGCAGATTTTGTCAATGCATTTGCAGTATTCTTCAAAGTGTCCACCTTTACTAGCAACACCTTTTTGTCTTCTATCATATCCCTCACAAAGTGATACTGAACATCAATG
>APFE030935249.1:0-13021 GCA_000404065.3 Pinus taeda | reverse complement strand
TTATAATCTGAATAATAATTTTTTAAATGACTAATATTATTACTAGGGCTACATTATTGTATTATTTATAGTAGTTTATGTTATAACTTTTATCTTAAGGTTAATTTCTTTTTCTAGGAAAAGGGTTCAAGGGTGAAAGATTCAATTATTAATAATTATATAATTCAAACCGGACTAAGGGAGGATAAAGGATAACACGAAACAAAAGAAAAGCGGGGATGAGGAGGTTAGGAAGACAGGGCTGGGATCCAACAACTACTAATCTTCCAGCCCTCATCCCTATTAAGATTTTTAGGCCTTTTTTCGATTTCAAGAGCCTCTCTAAACTTCCGATGGTGAAACTGCGCAACTTTTGCAATGACACTAGCCTCTTCTCACAAACAGATTATGGATCACAGAAGTCTAAATTCTATAATAATAAACCATATTTAAAATTAAATAATAAATTATTTCGACAAAGTTGGTATGCGGCAACATAAATGGCAATATAAATGAGGTTGGAGCTCAATGTGCCTTCCTAATGTCACTTCTTAAATGGGGTTGGGATTCAATGCACCATCCTAATAACACTTCTTAGCAATGTCGTTTATTTTAATCTTTTAAATAAATAAATAATATTTTTTGAAATATCAATAGATAACTTTTAAAAAAATGAATTTTTTTAAATAAATAAATAATATTCTTATATTTTTAAATTAAAAAAATATTTATAATTTTTAAATATATATAATAAATAATATTTAAAATTAAATAATAAATTACTTCGATGAAGTTGGTATGTCATGACATAAATGGGGTTGGGGCTCAATGTGCTTTCCCGCTGTCACTTCCTATCATTGTCTCTCCCTTGAGGTGCATTTAAAGATCCTTACCTCTCAAGGTGGGAGGCTAAAGTCCCTTGGCAATCGTATGTTATACACATCGGTGTCATTGGTTAATACTTCAACATGTTCTATGTGTTAGGCTAGTGGCTCAACCTTGGTGTTCTCCTCTATCGCTTCCTCTAGCTCATGTCTTCACCCACCATGTGCCTAGACTCTTGCCCAATTACTTAGGTGGGTTATCTTCATTCTTGTTGATGAGTTCTCCCTTATATTGTCGACTTTATCAAAAACAGAGGGCATTGTTCCACATTTGACGTTGATGCACCCTGACTAGCAATTTGTAATGGCTTCTCTCTTTCATAGTCACCTCATGTAGCGCCCCTCTCACCTCAGTCAAGATCCATGTGATGTATTGTTGCCTACGGAAAACATGACGCATCAAAGAGCTCTTTGTAGGTGTGGTAGTGGATGTCATGGAGCTTTAGGGGGTTCTGTGGCGCACCTTTGAGTAGAATCCTCAACCTGTAACTTCCATGCCAACACTCCCTCAGATAGACAATAGGAAATTCAACTAATGGAGGAATAAATCCTCCATGAAGGACATGTTACTCTTGATTCAAACACCATATCTGCATTTTGTTGATTTATGTTGGCATGTCAAGTTGTTGCTTGGAAAAATCTAGCAGATGGAAGACAATCCCATGTCAATCTTTCACATGGGCTAGACGAAATCTAAGTCTTCATGCTTGATGTGCAAGGTTGGCTAGCTCGATTAGAGATGGGTTCTCCACCCAACTCTTTGGTTCCTCCACCATGCAGGGCTAAGGAACAACCAATCAACTTGGATACTTCTTTATCATCATGATGCTCTAATTCATTGCAATTTTATCTCAGCTCTGGCTTTTCCAACTAACCCTCGGGGCTATACTTATGTTTTACTTTAACCCTATGCTTTGTTTAATTTTCTTCTTAGCTCAAACCTTGTAGTTCGAGAAGGCTATTAATTTTTCTATTGTTGTTGGTTTCCCCCTTGTTGAAAAATGTATCTAGGTTTGATCTTCATAATGACATGTGTAATCATTATTTTATGTAATTGATGTAAAGAAGAAAAATAAAATTATTTTGTAATGCTTGAGTCATGTGTTTCATGCTCAAGGAATTTTATTTTTAGTTGAAGCTCCCATTTTGAGCTATTAGGTTAGTCATCAAGTCATAAAGTCTAGTAAAGTCAATGTCAAGGATTGAAAACCCATTTGGGCATGTAATTCATTGTAAAAGAAAAATTGTTAACCCTCCAAGACCATGTCATAAACTATCCTTGAAGTCGACCTAAGGATGATTCTAGAAAAAGGCATGTTGCCCTTGTCACAAGGAGAAGTCGGCTTATTCTTGATGAACAAACCACTATATATAGGGCAAAACTCAATCAAGCATCCAAGACAAGGAAAGGAGCATGAAATCATAAGGAGAGCAGCCTCATAACCAATGAGAAGGAGGAGAGGAAGAGTGAATATCTTCGGCACTATTTTTTGGGTTAATCTCCTCGCACATGTGGCAGAAACTAGGGCTTCTGCAGTGGTATCAAATTAGTCCTTGAAGAAGTCATCAAGAAGGTCTCCAATCCCCCACTCTTGCTAGCTTAGATCACCAAGAGAAGCCTCAAGTAAAGTGAAGGAGGAAAGCATCCAAAACTCTCTCCATCACCTCACATGTGCAGAATTGCAAAGGTATATATTGCATATATGTGGAAAAGGACCGAAATTTCAGAATAGCTGAGACTAGTAGTGCAAGAAGGCAGTTTGACTTGTGTTGACTTGGGCAAGTAGAAGAAGCAGTGAAGAATGGTCTTGTGACTTGGTCTTGGAGAGGTTATTGTGTTAAGGGTCTTGATCTTGGTCTTCGTCAATTGAAGTCTCTATAAGAAGAAGATTTTCTTTTCGGTTTTCCTCTCAAGTTGGAGAGGTTTCGGCCTTGGCTAATCACCTACATTTTGTGTCTCTTGTCTCCTTATTATTTATGCTTTGGTATTTGTTTGATGAAGAAGATTACTATAATGATCTAAACAAAGAGAAGAACCTAATCTAAAGAAGCAAACAACATTCACAAGCAGTTATCATTAAAAGAGAAATCACCCAATCCTAATGCCCTACATTTCTCAACATGGTATCAAAGCTAAGGTTACAAATCAAGGAAGGGCATCTCATCAAGGGACACTCAAGCATTCAAGAACAAAAACTTTAGAAGGACATCAAAGTAAATCTAGAAGATCATCTTGTCCTATAAACATTTTGAAGTCAAGGAAGTGTCAAAACCCTAGATCAAAGAAGAAGTCTACACTAGAAGAAGTCTTGGGATCCTCACTCAAGTCATCATCAAAGAAAAGGGACTACAAAGGTCCTACCTCTACTCAACTTGAATATATCTAAGTAACTTGAAGTATTCTCATCCAAGAGAAGCAAGATCAAGGACGTTGTCATCATCATCATCATCAAGGAAGTTGTCATCATCATAACCAAGGACGTTTTCATCATCATCAAAAAGTTCTAAGGTGATCTCCCTCTCTTTGGAACCAAGGATCACTCTTGAAAAAAAATATCTTCATCAAGGAGAAGTTTTATATTATATATATCATCATCAAATTCAAGGAAGCAACAAGTGGAAGAAGCATCCCCACAAGTAAGTATATTTATGTCTACATTTGAATCTGTCAAAATGTCTTTTTGCAAGGAAAGCAACAAATTGGTTGGGGCTTCAAACTTCTTTGCATGGAAGAAAAGGACAGATCTGAATATCATTGAGAATGAGTTCATGGAACATGTTAAGGTGTCAATCACCAAACCTCCAAAAGAAGATGCTCAAGCACTTGCAAGGTTTATGAAGGGGAAGTAAGGGCTCAATGGATTCTCATAGAATCCAGCAAGGATCCCCTCATTCCATCTAAACTCAAAACTTCAAAAGAAATGTATGACAAAATGGTCGAGTTTTTTTTTTTGTAAGGAAAGCAACAAATTGGTTAGGGCTTCAAACTTCTTTGCATGGTATAAAATTAAAAGATTCCATTGCTAGCACTGGTATATCAAATTGTCACACTAGCACTCCAAATGAAGAAACAAGGATTAAATTATTTCATGTGAGGGGTAATCTCAAAACATACAAAAATCGACACACTATTTAATAGTGGGTCTCAAGCCAACTTGATATCTGATGATTTAGTCAAGAAACTTAATCTTGAAACCATTTTACATCCAAATCCATATCCATTGGGTTAAATATGCAAGGACACAAATTTACAAGTTACAAGAAAATGTATTCTTCGGTTTGAAATCCACCAAACTTCATTGACAAAATTGAATTAGATGTTGTACCGCTTGATATTTCAGGAATTGTTTTGGGTAGTCCTTACCTTCCTAGTTAAGAGGGAGTGTTGAAAAATGTAACTAGGCTTGGTCTTCATAAAGACATGTGTAATCATGATTTTATGGAATTGACGTAAAGAAGATTTTTTTTTTTTTTGTTTTTTTTTTTTGTTTGTTATGATGTAATGCTTGAGTCATGGGTTTCATGCTCAATGAATTTTATTTTTAGTTGAAGCTCCCATTATGGGCTATTAGGTTGGTCATAAAGTCTAGTAAAGTCAATGTCAAGGATTGAAGACCCATTTGGGCATGTAATTCATTGTAAAAGAAAATTTGTTAACCCTAGAAGACCATGTCACGAGCTATCCTTGAAACCAGCCTAAGGATGATTATAGAAAAAGGCATGTATGCCTTGTCACAAGGAGAAATCGACTTACTCTTGATGAACAAACCACTATATATATGGCAGCTCAACCTGACCTAGGGAAAAACTCAGTCAAGCATTCAAGACAAGAAAAGGATCACAAAATCACAAGGATAGCAGCCTCATAACCAACGAGAAGGAGAAAAGGAAGAGCCAAGATATTTGGCATTGTTTTTTGGGTTAATCCCGTCGCACATGTAGCAAAAACTAGGGTTTTTGCAGTGGTATCAAATCAGTCCTTGAAGAAGTCATCAAGAAGGTCTCCAATCCACCTCCCTTGGTAGCTGAGATCACCAAGAGAAGTCTTCAATTAAAGCGAAGGAGGAAAGCATCCAAAACTATCTCCATCACCTCACACATGCGGAATTGCAAAGGTACAGATTGTAGATCTGTGGAAAAGGAATAAAATTTCAGAATAACAGAGACTACCAGTGCAAGAAGGCAATTTGACTCGTGTTAACTTGGGCAAGTAGAAGAATTATTAAAGAAGGGTCTTATGACTTGGTCTTTGAGAGGTTTTTGTTTCAAGGGTCTTGGTCTTGGTATTTGTCAATTGAAGTCTTTATAAGAAGAATACTTTGTTTTGGGTTTTCCTCTCAAGTTGGAGAGGTTTTGGCCCTGACTAATCGCCTACATTCTGTGTCTCTTTTCTCCTTGTTGTTTATGATTTGGTAGTTGTTTAATGAAGAAGATCACTATAATAATCTAAACAAAGAGAATAACCTAATCTAAAGAATAAAAAGCATTCACAGGAAGTTATCATTAGAAGAGAAATCACCTAATCCTAATGCCCTAGATTTCTCAACACCCCTAAGTGGGGCAATAAGTTGTTTTAGTTTCTCCATCATGGATGCTCCTTTAGTTGTGCTAATTCTTGACTCCTTGCTTTATTGTCTCTAGTTTGATTTCCAATGTGGTGGGTCAAGGATAGTATTTTTGTTTATCTGATGTAAATCTCTTCTATAGAAATGCAAAGAAAACTTATATATATATATATTCTTAAGAAAAAAATTTCTTTTGGACTATGTCATTTGCCAGAATCCCCCATCTTGTTGCTTTGGTTGCAGATCTAGTAAAAAAGGGAGGATTTTTTTTACAACAAGGTTTTTCTTACATCAAATCTGAAGCTATTGCTTCAGATCCTTTGAACTTTTTAGTCTTTGTGAAACCCATTTCAGGGAGCACTTTCTGTGTTCAGGTGAAAGCCACTGATTTTGTCTTTATGTTTGATGCAAAAAATTCAAGATCATATAGGAATTCCCATTTTTTATGTGGTTTATTCACAAAGTTAGGCAACATCAAGAAAATAATTCACTTAAGAGATTATGGCATAGCCAAGGACACTTCAATATTTTTAGTTTCAAGTTTAAATGGTGGAGCCAAACAGTAGGTGCATCCTTTGCCTCTTAGTCAAAATCCTTCAAGGATACACCCAAGCCAAGGCCCACATAGTAGAATCCTCAACCTGTAACTTCCATGCCAACACTCCCTCAGATAGACAATAGGAAATTCAACTAATGGAGGAATAAATCCTCCATGAAGGACATGTTACTCTTGATTCAAACACCATATCTGCATTTTGTTGATTTATGTTGGCATGTCAAGTTGTTGCTTGGAAAAATCTAGCAGATGGAAGACAATCCCATGTCAATCTTTCACATGGGCTAGACGAAATCTAAGTCTTCATGCTTGATGTGCAAGGTTGGCTAGCTCGATTAGAGATGGGTTCTCCACCCAACTCTTTGGTTCCTCCACCATGCAGGGCTAAGGAACAACCAATCAACTTGGATACTTCTTTATCATCATGATGCTCTAATTCATTGCAATTTTATCTCAGCTCTGGCTTTTCCAACTAACCCTCGGGGCTATACTTATGTTTTACTTTAACCCTATGCTTTGTTTAATTTTCTTCTTAGCTCAAACCTTGTAGTTCGAGAAGGCTATTAATTTTTCTATTGTTGTTGGTTTCCCCCTTGTTGAAAAATGTATCTAGGTTTGATCTTCATAATGACATGTGTAATCATTATTTTATGTAATTGATGTAAAGAAGAAAAATAAAATTATTTTGTAATGCTTGAGTCATGTGTTTCATGCTCAAGGAATTTTATTTTTAGTTGAAGCTCCCATTTTGAGCTATTAGGTTAGTCATCAAGTCATAAAGTCTAGTAAAGTCAATGTCAAGGATTGAAAACCCATTTGGGCATGTAATTCATTGTAAAAGAAAAATTGTTAACCCTCCAAGACCATGTCATAAACTATCCTTGAAGTCGACCTAAGGATGATTCTAGAAAAAGGCATGTTGCCCTTGTCACAAGGAGAAGTCGGCTTATTCTTGATGAACAAACCACTATATATAGGGCAAAACTCAATCAAGCATCCAAGACAAGGAAAGGAGCATGAAATCATAAGGAGAGCAGCCTCATAACCAATGAGAAGGAGGAGAGGAAGAGTGAATATCTTCGGCACTATTTTTTGGGTTAATCTCCTCGCACATGTGGCAGAAACTAGGGCTTCTGCAGTGGTATCAAATTAGTCCTTGAAGAAGTCATCAAGAAGGTCTCCAATCCCCCACTCTTGCTAGCTTAGATCACCAAGAGAAGCCTCAAGTAAAGTGAAGGAGGAAAGCATCCAAAACTCTCTCCATCACCTCACATGTGCAGAATTGCAAAGGTATATATTGCATATATGTGGAAAAGGACCGAAATTTCAGAATAGCTGAGACTAGTAGTGCAAGAAGGCAGTTTGACTTGTGTTGACTTGGGCAAGTAGAAGAAGCAGTGAAGAATGGTCTTGTGACTTGGTCTTGGAGAGGTTATTGTGTTAAGGGTCTTGATCTTGGTCTTCGTCAATTGAAGTCTCTATAAGAAGAAGATTTTCTTTTCGGTTTTCCTCTCAAGTTGGAGAGGTTTCGGCCTTGGCTAATCACCTACATTTTGTGTCTCTTGTCTCCTTATTATTTATGCTTTGGTATTTGTTTGATGAAGAAGATTACTATAATGATCTAAACAAAGAGAAGAACCTAATCTAAAGAAGCAAACAACATTCACAAGCAGTTATCATTAAAAGAGAAATCACCCAATCCTAATGCCCTACATTTCTCAACATGGTATCAAAGCTAAGGTTACAAATCAAGGAAGGGCATCTCATCAAGGGACACTCAAGCATTCAAGAACAAAAACTTTAGAAGGACATCAAAGTAAATCTAGAAGATCATCTTGTCCTATAAACATTTTGAAGTCAAGGAAGTGTCAAAACCCTAGATCAAAGAAGAAGTCTACACTAGAAGAAGTCTTGGGATCCTCACTCAAGTCATCATCAAAGAAAAGGGACTACAAAGGTCCTACCTCTACTCAACTTGAATATATCTAAGTAACTTGAAGTATTCTCATCCAAGAGAAGCAAGATCAAGGACGTTGTCATCATCATCATCATCAAGGAAGTTGTCATCATCATAACCAAGGACGTTTTCATCATCATCAAAAAGTTCTAAGGTGATCTCCCTCTCTTTGGAACCAAGGATCACTCTTGAAAAAAAATATCTTCATCAAGGAGAAGTTTTATATTATATATATCATCATCAAATTCAAGGAAGCAACAAGTGGAAGAAGCATCCCCACAAGTAAGTATATTTATGTCTACATTTGAATCTGTCAAAATGTCTTTTTGCAAGGAAAGCAACAAATTGGTTGGGGCTTCAAACTTCTTTGCATGGAAGAAAAGGACAGATCTGAATATCATTGAGAATGAGTTCATGGAACATGTTAAGGTGTCAATCACCAAACCTCCAAAAGAAGATGCTCAAGCACTTGCAAGGTTTATGAAGGGGAAGTAAGGGCTCAATGGATTCTCATAGAATCCAGCAAGGATCCCCTCATTCCATCTAAACTCAAAACTTCAAAAGAAATGTATGACAAAATGGTCGAGTTTTTTTTTTTGTAAGGAAAGCAACAAATTGGTTAGGGCTTCAAACTTCTTTGCATGGTATAAAATTAAAAGATTCCATTGCTAGCACTGGTATATCAAATTGTCACACTAGCACTCCAAATGAAGAAACAAGGATTAAATTATTTCATGTGAGGGGTAATCTCAAAACATACAAAAATCGACACACTATTTAATAGTGGGTCTCAAGCCAACTTGATATCTGATGATTTAGTCAAGAAACTTAATCTTGAAACCATTTTACATCCAAATCCATATCCATTGGGTTAAATATGCAAGGACACAAATTTACAAGTTACAAGAAAATGTATTCTTCGGTTTGAAATCCACCAAACTTCATTGACAAAATTGAATTAGATGTTGTACCGCTTGATATTTTAGGAATTGTTTTGGGTAGTCCTTACCTTCCTAGTTAAGAGGGAGTGTTGAAAAATGTAACTAGGCTTGGTCTTCATAAAGACATGTGTAATCATGATTTTATGGAATTGACGTAAAGAAGATTTTTTTTTTTTTTTTTGTTATGATGTAATGCTTGAGTCATGGGTTTCATGCTCAATGAATTTTATTTTTAGTTGAAGCTCCCATTATGGGCTATTAGGTTGGTCATAAAGTCTAGTAAAGTCAATGTCAAGGATTGAAGACCCATTTGGGCATGTAATTCATTGTAAAAGAAAATTTGTTAACCCTAGAAGACCATGTCACGAGCTATCCTTGAAACCAGCCTAAGGATGATTATAGAAAAAGGCATGTATGCCTTGTCACAAGGAGAAATCGACTTACTCTTGATGAACAAACCACTATATATATGGCAGCTCAACCTGACCTAGGGAAAAACTCAGTCAAGCATTCAAGACAAGAAAAGGATCACAAAATCACAAGGATAGCAGCCTCATAACCAACGAGAAGGAGAAAAGGAAGAGCCAAGATATTTGGCATTGTTTTTTGGGTTAATCCCGTCGCACATGTAGCAAAAACTAGGGTTTTTGCAGTGGTATCAAATCAGTCCTTGAAGAAGTCATCAAGAAGGTCTCCAATCCACCTCCCTTGGTAGCTGAGATCACCAAGAGAAGTCTTCAATTAAAGCGAAGGAGGAAAGCATCCAAAACTATCTCCATCACCTCACACATGCGGAATTGCAAAGGTACAGATTGTAGATCTGTGGAAAAGGAATAAAATTTCAGAATAACAGAGACTACCAGTGCAAGAAGGCAATTTGACTCGTGTTAACTTGGGCAAGTAGAAGAATTATTAAAGAAGGGTCTTATGACTTGGTCTTTGAGAGGTTTTTGTTTCAAGGGTCTTGGTCTTGGTATTTGTCAATTGAAGTCTTTATAAGAAGAATACTTTGTTTTGGGTTTTCCTCTCAAGTTGGAGAGGTTTTGGCCCTGACTAATCGCCTACATTCTGTGTCTCTTTTCTCCTTGTTGTTTATGATTTGGTAGTTGTTTAATGAAGAAGATCACTATAATAATCTAAACAAAGAGAATAACCTAATCTAAAGAATAAAAAGCATTCACAGGAAGTTATCATTAGAAGAGAAATCACCTAATCCTAATGCCCTAGATTTCTCAACACCCCTAAGTGGGGCAATAAGTTGTTTTAGTTTCTCCATCATGGATGCTCCTTTAGTTGTGCTAATTCTTGACTCCTTGCTTTATTGTCTCTAGTTTGATTTCCAATGTGGTGGGTCAAGGATAGTATTTTTGTTTATCTGATGTAAATCTCTTCTATAGAAATGCAAAGAAAACTTATATATATATATATTCTTAAGAAAAAAATTTCTTTTGGACTATGTCATTTGCCAGAATCCCCCATCTTGTTGCTTTGGTTGCAGATCTAGTAAAAAAGGGAGGATTTTTTTTACAACAAGGTTTTTCTTACATCAAATCTGAAGCTATTGCTTCAGATCCTTTGAACTTTTTAGTCTTTATGAAACCCATTTCAGGGAGCACTTTCTGTGTTCAGGTGAAAGCCACTGATTTTGTCTTTATGTTTGATGCAAAAAATTCAAGATCATATAGGAATTCCCATTTTTTATGTGGTTTATTCACAAAGTTAGGCAACATCAAGAAAATAATTCACTTAAGAGATTATGGCATAGCCAAGGACACTTCAATATTTTTAGTTTCAAGTTTAAATGGTGGAGCCAAACAGTAGGTGCATCCTTTGCCTCTTAGTCAAAATCCTTCAAGGATACACCCAAGCCAAGGCCCACATAGCCGATTCCCAAAGAGATCTTAGGGTCAGGCTACATTGTGGATTAGGAGAAAAATATCTCAACTATTAAAGTGGATCATCTTCAACCCAGGGATGCTTACATGGATTATTTGATGCATGCCATTGTTTATTGATTTAATGGGTTATGACCTACAGCATATACACTCTGAGAATGGGTGCATTAGACATGGTCCCCAAATAGAGATCTTTTTTTTGCTCGAAAGGTTTTTTTATCTTGTATTTTAAAGATCTCAAAGATTATTGAAAGGTTTTTAATGAATTACCTTCATTTTGGAGCCATATTGAGTTTTTTTCATAACTCAGTTTGTTGGTTTTAACCCTCTTTCTATGCCAAGTATGGTCACTCCAATTTAGGTAAGACTCATAATTTTTCCCCTTCATTTGCTACACCATGACATCTCAGCTAATGTGGGAAACTCACTTGGTCATTTCATTAAAGCTGACATAGAACGACTTGAGAAAGGCATTGTGACCTTTGCTCGAATATGTGTTGAAATCAATCTTGGAAAAGGGTTGTTGGAAAAAATCCTCCTCAAGTGGAATGACTTTATCTTATTGAAGCGGGAGGACTATGAAAATACAACATTCTGTTGTAGGATATGTCAACAACCTAGTCATCTCTAGAATTTGTGTCCATCTTCTCAAGGGCTCTCTCCTCCTCTGGATTCCACAAATAAGTCACAAGGCTGGCAAGATCCAAAAGTTTCAAAAGGAGTTAAGACTTCATCAGCTCACAAGCCATAAAATATGCAGCAACAAAAACTTCCATAGAAAAAGTGATTCCTTCAACCTCATTTTAGCAACATGCAGGGACATCTCATCATGCACATACCGAGATCCATCCCTCGAATGATGCACAAGATACAACTATGGTTTTGGCTTCGTCAATGAGTGACCACAAACGCTTTCATGGATCAGATCACTCGAATAGTGATTAGGAAGCAACTAAAGTAACAGAACCTTTGGGTTTGGAATTGGACCAAGGAAATGCAATTATTGTCTTATCAACATCCATGTCTGGTAACTCCTCGAAATGGATTGATGTACAAAATAAAAAGTAAAAAAGGAGCCTTGTTAAAATCCATAATCATTTCCCAGATCTGGGTGCCGTCCTAGCCATAAATGGCATTCATGCATATTAAATGCCCCTGGTACTGCCACCTGCTTCACAGCGTGGAGCCCCAGATCTCTTCCAATTGTGGGAAGAATGTTTTTATGGCCGTAGGCTGGAGCAGGCTGGCGCCATTAATGAAGGCCGAAGCCGGAAGCTGCCTGTTGTGGGTTATTTACATGGAGCTCCCTGTAGTTTTCTCCACTTCCTGGGTTCAGGCTTCTGGTGCTCAGTTTGTTCTTCAGATAGGGTGCGAAGGTGAGAATGCGTCTGGTTTCAGAGGTGAAATTTGAGCCTGTTCGGGTTTGAATTTGCAACACCTCCATTCTAACTGCGTGCTGCACAGAGGAAATCCTTCGGTGACCTGGGGTAAGTGGTTTATTCATTGCAACATCAGTTATATTTGTTTTGTTTCTCAGTCTCGAGCCTCCTTTGTTTATTCTCTCGAGCCTACGGTTCATCTGAGGCATTCTTCTGGGTTTAGGATCTGTTCTTTTGGGTTTTTGGTGTCTGTTAGTAACATGAAGCGTCCAGGGAAGCAGACCCGTTCGGGTGATCGCCCTGGCAGCAGCAAGCAACCCTCTGCTCGTCCTCCGCCCAACCCTGTGCTCACGACCATCAATCTTTCCTCCTCTCCTGAGGATCCTCCTCCCAGCAATCCTTCTCGCCGGCCGATTCCTAACAGTGCCTTTTAGTCCACCCATTTCAAATTCCAGAGTAACCTGAATAGGCCTCTGATTTCCACCCAGATTACCATTATCATGTCTGAAGAAGTTAACCAGGTCGCCCCTTTCTCCTGTATTGACCCCAATTCTTCTCATAGTAGTGAGCGCTCCTCTGCCAAGAATTCTAAGGGTATAAAAAGGGAGACTAAACCGGTTATCCAGGTCAATTTGCCCTCCATAATCCCTCCCCTGGTTGATTGTGATCAATTCGAAGTGGAGACCGATGCAGGACAAGTGTTGGGTGATAAAGAGCTACTCAGTCAGGATGATGCGTGTCTGGAGGCCGAGGAGACACAGGGGGAAGCTGAGAAAAATGAATAATTGGCAATGTGGTTTGCTTTTTTTGGTTCTTCGGTGGATGCTCCGGGAGCATTGCCCATGAATTTTGGCCAGGACTCAGC